>JADBJO010000603.1:236786-251786 GCA_016801955.1 Conus betulinus | reverse complement strand
TTCGTCTCTCCAGTCGCTGGTCATCACCATCATGATGGCCTCAGATCACTGTCATCCATCGGAGAGCAGTGACGTCAGTTTGGCCTGTCAGGGGAAGTCACTACAGCTCCTCGTTCTTAGTCATGAATCACAGGGCAGAGAAATGGTGACTAGAGTGGCCTGTGGTGATGTCCATTGGTCAGTGTGTCACAGTCTGTGGTGATGTCCATTGGTCAGTGTGTCCACAGTCTGTGGTGATGTCCATTGGTCAGTGTGTCCATAGTCTGTGGTGATGTCCATTGGTCAGTGGTCAGTGTGTTCACAGTCTGTGGTGATGTCCAGCGGTCAATGGTCAGTTTCTCCACAGCCTGTGGTGATGTCCATTGGCCAGTTTCTCTCCGCAGTCTGTGGTGATGTCCGTTGGTCAGTCTCTCTGCAGTCTGTGGTGATGTCCATTGGTCAGTGTGTCCATAGTCTGTGGTGATGTCCCTTGGTCAGTGGTCAGTGTGTCCATAGTCTGTGGTGATGTCCATTGGTCAGTGGACAGTGTCTCCACACACACCATGCTGTTCATTGTCCTCTGCAGGAAGGTGTGGCACAGACTGTCATAGTGCAACACGGACCGTGTGCCAGGAAGGGTGAGGAATGATTATGAAGATCATGATGACGACGATGATGATGATAGTAATGATAATGATGATGATGATGATGATGATGATGATGATGCTACTGCTGCTGCTGCTGCTGCTGCTGCTGCTGCTGATAGTGGCAGCAGAAGCAGCAGCAGTAGCAATGGCATCAAACAGCAGCAGGAGTAACAGTAGCAGTATTAGTAATTATGGTAGTAGAAGCAGCAGCTGCAGTATCAGCATATTCATTATCATCATCATCATCGTCGTCGTCGTCGTCGTCGTCATTGTCGTGACCACCATCACCACCATCACCCGGTTTTGCGCCTCTGGCTATTAATCAAATCATACTCCACGTACATAGAATTAAAATGACTCTTAGAATTAACCAAAAGGTGTACAAGAAGGACTGCCCAGATCGTGTACTAAGACGGCAAATATGTGAAAGATATTCAATGATGACTGGAGGAACAGAGCGTTTTCCAATTTTACGACCTACCACAAACAATTTTGGCTGGGAGTCACGGTAGGCTGTGAAAATAATGGAATGGTTAGGTGGTGTGATAAAGACAGTATGTATGTATGTATGTATGTATGTATGTATGTATGTATGTATGTATATATATATATATATATATATATATATATATATATATATATATATATATGTATATATACATATATATATATATATATATATATATATATAAGTTTATGTATAAGTGGGAAAAAAAAGTAGGAAAAGGCGGGCAAAAGTGGAAAAAGTATGCATATAGATTGATAGATAGGTAGATAGATACATAGATAGATAGATAGATAGATAGATAGATACATACATACATACATACATACATACATACATACATACATACATACATACGTATATACATACATACATAGATAGATAGATAGATAGATAGAGAGAGAGAGAGAGAAAGGCAGACAGATGGATAGATAGATAGATAGACAGACAGATAGATAGACAGATAGAGAGAGGGAGACAGATGGATAAATAGATAGACAGATAGGTGGATAGATAGATAGAAAGATAGACAGACAGACAGATAGATAGATAGATATAGATAGATAGATAGATAGATAGATAGATAGATAGATAGATAGATAGATAGATAGACAGACAGATAGTTAGATATTATAGACCTAAAGTCGGACTGATGCGAAGATTTTATAGTAGACAAAATCCATGTGTACCGGTAATGCATCGGAAGTTCAGCTTGCTTAAGCAACACATAGATTTTGCGATTTGATGAAAAAAAGGATAATGAGCGATTTATAAGGAAATTCATTTGAAGAAAGGTATTCTTTGGTATCAGGCATGCATGCACGCACGGATGCGCGCACGCACTCACACACACACACACACACACACACACACACACACACACACACACACACACACACACACACACACAGCGGGAGGGAAAGTATGAGGGGCATGACCTGATGGGCGTATTTTGGCAGAGGACAAGGGTAAAGAGCGTGACATGATGGGGTGTACTAGGACAGAGGGCAAGGGCTAAAGGGCGTGACATGACGGGTGTATTGGGGAAGAAGGCAAGGGCTAAAGGGCGTGACATGACGGGACGGGTGTATTGGGGCAGAGGGCAAGGGCTAAAGGGCGTGACATGACGGGTGTATTGGGGCAGAGGGCAAGGGGGTAAAGGGCGTTACCTGATGGGCGCATTGGGGCAGAGGGCAAGGGCTAAAGGGCGTGACATGATGGGCGTATTGGGACAGAGGGCAAGGGCTAAAGGGCGTGACATGACGGGTGTATTGGGGCAGGGCAAGGGCTAAAGGGCGTGACATGATGGGTGTATTGGGGCAGAGGGCAAGGGCTAAAGGGCGTGACATGATGGACGTATTGGGGCAGAGGGCAGGGGTAAAGGTCGTGACCTGATGGGCGTATTGGGGCAGAGGGCAAGGGGTAAAGGGCGTGACATGATGGGGCGTATTGGGGCAGAGGGCAAGGGGTAAAGAGCGTGACATGACGGGTGTATTGGGGAAGAAGGCAAGGGCTAAAGGGCGTGACATGACGGGTGTATTGGGGCAGAGGGCAAGGGCTAAAGGGGCGTGACATGATGGGTGTATTGGGGCAGAGGGCAAGGGGTAAAGGGCGTTACCTGATGGGCGCATTGGGGCAGAGGGCAAGGGCTAAAGGGCGTGACATGATGGGCGTATTGGGGCAGAGGGCAAGGGCTAAAGGGCGTGACATGACGGGTGTATTGGGGCAGAGGGCAAGGGCTAAAGGGCGTGACATGATGGACGTATTGGGGCAGAGGGCAGGGGGTAAAGGTCGTGACCTGATGGGCGTATTGGGGCAGAGGGCAAGGGGTAAAGGGCGTGACATGATGGGCGTATTGGGGCAGAGGGCAAGGGCTAAAGGGCGTGACATGATGGACGTATTGGGGCAGAGGGCAAGGGCTAAAGGGCGTGACATGACGGGTGTATTGGGGCAGAGGGCAAGGGCTAAAGGGCATGACATGATGGGCGTATTGGGGGGCAGAGGGAAAGGGGTAAAGGGCGTGACATGATGGACGTACTAGGGCAGAGGGCAAGGGGTAAAGGTCGTGACCTGATGGGCATATTGGGGCAGAGGGGCAAGGGGTAAAGGGTGTGACATGATGGGGCGTATTGGGGCAGAGGAAACGCGAATGATGGGCGTGACTATTTATATCTTCTGTTGTTCTTATCATGTTCCGGAAATGAACCCAGGAGAAGCACCCATGGAAAATATTTAGCTCAAAATGAATTAGTCATGGTCATTTTGAGGAATTAAAAAAAAAACTTGTATGATGCATGCACAACATCTAGCACACACTTAAAATCTTGCCGTTAACTTTCTGAAGACAAGGCTAGTTTGGTTGTTGGTCTGTTCGACATATATATACACATCAAATGCATGCTCCGTAAAAAAAAAAAGTCAAAGGAATGAGTGCCTGATATTCAACTGAATGACACGGAAACGAATGGACAGCTCTTCATTCAGCTCTACCAGGTAGGCAGCCCGTGGTGTAAACGAGAGTGTGGATCGTAAAGCGCTTCAAGTTTGGTTCCTGTCAGATGATAGGTACTGTGTAAGTAATGTCAATGTCTTGATAAAAATGAATGTTTGCCACTGACATGTGATACAGCTGTTGTAAAAAAAAAGATGCAACGCATATAAACGTACTCCCAGCTTATCCTGAATACGCGTGAGATATTCCATAAAGAGGAAAAACCATCTTGGGCTGGTGTAACCGTTCGTAATGGCTATTGTGGTAAACATTGGCCATCATCTGTGACCTTTAATGAACATACTTAAAATTTTCAGAAAGACTGGCCAAGAACTTTCTGAGATTTTCCATAAAGAAGAAAACCGTTATGGGCTGTTAGTAACAGATATAACGGTAAACTTAAACATCGGGCATCATCCGTGACCCATAATGAACATACCCGCTAATTTTCAGAAATATCGGCCACGTACATTCTGAGATATTCCATGAAGAAGAAAAACCGTTAGGGGCCATCACAGCCGTCAGTAACTGCTATAACGCTAAACTAAAACATCGGGGATCATCCGTGACCCATAATGAACATACCTACACATTTTCAGACAGATCGGCCAAGTACTTTCTGAGACATTTCATAAAAAAAGAAAAACCGTTATGGGCACTTACAGCCGTTAGTAACGTCTATGACGAAACTAAACTAAAGCATCGGGTATCATTCGTGACCCATAATGAACATACCTACAAATTTTCAGAAAGATCGACAAAGTGCTTTCTGAGATATTCCATAAAGAAGAAAATCCGTTATGGGTCGTTATAGCCGTTAGCAACGGCTATAACGGTAAACTAAAACATCGTGCATCATCCGTAATCCATAATGAACATACCTGCTAATTTTCACAAAGATCGGGCTAGTACTTTCTGAGATATTCCATAAAGAAGAAAAACCGTTATAGGCCGTCACAGCCTTGAGTAACGGCTATAATGGGGTAAACTAAAACATCGTGCATCATCCGTGACCCATAATGAACATAACTACTGATTTTCACAAAGATCGGCCATGTACTTTCTGAGATATTCCATAAGGAAGAAAAAACCGTTACAGGCCGTTACAGCCTTGAGTAACGGTATAACGGTAAACTAAAACATCGGGCATCATCCGTGAGCCATACTGAACTTACCTACAAATTTTCAGAAAGATCGGCCCAGTAGTTTTGTCTGGAGTGAGTGGAACATTTTGACCATGGACGGACGGACGGACGGGCACACACACACACACACACACACACACACACACACACACACACACACACACACACACACACACACACACAGACTCCAGTGACTGACAAACGATTCCTAATGACTGACTAAGTGCATTAAGCCAGGAACGTTTACAGACCAGACATTTCCGGCCACTCAGTCTGAACTCCAGTAACTCAGTAAGTTTCCAGACCAGGACTTTTAACGATTCAGACATGGACAGAGACCGGGGGCCGGTATAGCTCAGTGGTAGATCGCCGGACTCGCGATCTTGGTGATGCTGGGGTTGCGGGTTCGAATCTCCGCGGGCGGTTTCGGTACAGGGGGATTTTTTCCCTCGGAGGTAACATTGGTTCTGACTCCATTCCCCATACAGTCCTTCGAATGAGACTATAAACCGAGGTTCCGTGTGTGAACACACGCATAACATCTTGCACACACGTTAAATCCCATCACCAACTTTTGGAAGAGAAGGCCAGTCTGGCCGTTGGTGTGGATGACACGTTACACACAGCATACACCCTGCGTAAGAAATGGAAAGAATGAAGGAAGTAGGGAAATTGAGTAAACGATATTGAACGATATTGACTGGATGATACAGGAAATAACTGAAGCGCCAGCTGGCAGCTCTTCAGTCGGCACTACCCACGTAGGCAACCCGTTGTGTAAACGATTGTGGATTGTAAAGCGCTAAGAGCTTGGTCTCTAGCCGAGGATAGGCGCTATATAAGTATTCATAATAATCGTAATAATGATAACAATAGTAATAGACTGTGGTAAGGACCCCTGCCACTCTAGCTCTATCACTGCTAAGTACTGAGAGAAAATGAGCTGATTTGAACAGCAGGAAGAACTTCTTATAGTAGCTATAGAAAACAGTTTTCTCTTTCTTTCAATTTTTTTAGTGTCCTGGAATGCCCTGTGTGTGCCTGCACCCTATGTGAACACAGCGCAGGCTTTCAAGGGTGGTGCAGGATTGCTCCCAGCTGGTTTGTTCGGCAGCTGAGGACAGTACATCTCTGGGTCCTGCCCGCACCGTCGGGCGTATCTTTTTCTAGTTCTTCATGTCGCCTTAAATGATGACAGAGACGGCACATGTCAGGCAGAAAAAGCGGAGTTTGCCCCAGATAACATGACAAAATATCAAAAAAAAAAAGGATGGAGCTTTTAGAATCTGTTATGAAGGCCCCAAAATGCGACATCAGTAAAGGAACGGAGCAGTTGGGATGGAGTGTAAAGCGACACATGTTCATGAAGACGGACTAGTTGCAAAACCACAAAGAATGGCGAAGCAAAGGGAAGTAATCTTGTACACCATTCTCTGCACACGACACAGACAACCTCCGCAGTCAGTCAGCTATGACGTAAGCGAGGGGGGGTCACGTGATTCGAGTTCTCGGACAATCCCGGCGATGTGTCACGTGACTCGCTTGTCGTGCGGAAAGGAGTAGAACACGAATGAGACGATCGGGACTGGATGTGTAAAAAAAAAATAAAAAAAAATAACACACACACACACCTAAACTGTTGAAGTGTGGGTCGTCTGCTGAAGAGCTGGTCTGTTGGTCTTCCTCTAGGTGGTCGGTTCAACGGCTTTATACTTCCTTAGAGAGAGACAGGGGGGGGGGAGGGAGAGAGAGTGGGGGGGGGGGGGCAGAGAGGGAGAGAGAGAGAAGGGGTACAGAGAGAGGCGAGAGAGGGAGAGGGAGAGGGGGCAATGGAAGAGAGAAAGTGAGAGGGGGAGGGAGACACAGAGAGAGAGAGAGAGAGAGAGAGAGAGAGAGAGAGAGAGAGAGGAAGAGAGACAAAGGACAAAGACTGAGAAACAGACAGAGACAGAGAGACAGACAAAAAGAGAGAGAGACAGACAGAGACTGAGAGACAGACAGAGACAGACAGACAGACAGACAGACAGCGGTTGACAGACAGACAGACAGACAGACACAGACAGACAGAAAGAAAGGAAGGCAGGGAAGAAGTGATGAGGCGGAGGAAAGTATCTTTGCCTCCACTAGTTAGAGTTCCATTGCGCATTTTGAGGGAACCTCCGACTTCCTGTTGACCTCACACTGACTGTGTCTGTCTTTATTTCATGGCTTGGCTGTCCATTTGTCACAGTGTGTGTGTGTTGTAGGATGTAGACCAACACTGAAATAATAAAACGAGGATAATAACAAATATATATATATATATATATATATATACATATACATACATACATGCATATATGCACACGCAAACACACACACGCACACACACACACACACACACACACACACACACACACACACACACACACACACACACACACACACGTATGTACACATGCACACGCACTCAGACACACACAGACACACTCAGACACACACGCACCCACACAAACACACACACGAACACCTCCCCCCCTCCCCGCCATACACACGCGCGCACACAACACACACACACACACACACACACACACACACACACACACACACACACACACACGTGCGCGCGCACGTACACGTACACGTACACGTACACACACACACACACACACACACACACACACACACACACACACACACACACACACACACACTATTCCTCACTCTTCAACGCTACTTCCGTCACATGGTCGGGTTCGAATCACATACATGGTGGTCCACGTGCAGGCGAAGGCCACATGCAGACAGTGAGCCGCCCTCCCTCAACATCGCAGAAGAGGATGGATCATAACCTGAGGTGGCAGGCATCCAGCTGAACGATTCTCTCGTGAAACGCGGTGACTGTGGCACCCTAGACATGGACAGCGATCTGCAAGAGGCAAGGGGGCAGGGTCAAAGGTCAACAGCTAGGAATCTACTCATGATACTTATCCTGTCCCCTCTAATCTCTGATCTCACTCATAACCTGACCATGCAGTACAGTGAAGTCTGGATTGTAACGGATGGAAGGGAAACGATGCAATAGTTTCTTACCTGATTAGAGACCAAGGGCCAAAAGGAAGCCAAGCAAAAGAGGCTGGGCACAGAACTGATGTCGATTTGTACTGCAGTGTTGACGTCAACAAAAGTGAAGGACAGGCACGTGATCATGAGGTAGTGGAGACATGGCGGTATTCAGGACTGGAGACTTCTTTCTGTTCAACTTCACTTCTTGGTGCATCATGTAGGATGCGACAGTTTTCGTGATGTCGAATGCAATAGAGGAGCAAAATCAAACGAAGAAGGTGTAAAGTGAATATATTTGAAAAAAAAAATTGTGTTTCAGAACTTTTTTTGTAAATTCTGAAATTTCTCTAAAAGGAAGTGTTAAAGGGCAAAATCCTAGTTCTGCCGCCGCCCCTTTTTAATGGCGATTCCAATGATCGGTGCCTTACGAGCAGAAAAAGCCATTCTTTCCGTAGGGCGCCATTCCGTGATAGCCAGACAAAGGGGAATCGCGACGCGAGGACTCTGACCTTTCAAGATCCCATGTTAAAGGATTACTGGATGGTGTTATCCTATTGCGACTGTTTTCAGCTCTCGTGCGTTGTGGGGGTGGAGGGTGGGGGCGGGGGGTGGGGGCTGTGACCGTGAGGTAAGTCACAATCTCACTTTGTTAGATGGCTACATGTGTTTTGTCATATTGTACGCATGTTGTTAACCATGCCCTAGCGTACAAGTGTTTTCGGTGTATGAATCTTATGAAATGTCATTCAGTGAGAATATTGTAATATTTCGCTGTTGTATGATATGTTATACATCATGAATATCGACCTATGCTGCGTAGAAAATAAAACTGAGTTGTGCAAGTTTATCTAATCACACCATGATTATCATACTTCCAGGGAATACAAGGAAACTTGACAGACTCTCTCTCTCTCTCTCTCTCTCTCTCTCTCTCTCTCTCTCTCTCTCTCTCTCAATAAATGAATAAATAAATGAAATCACTTGCAAACTAAATTTGGATTTAAAATCCCAATTGTGACGATCCTGCATGTTCACAACTGTTTAGTTGTATTTGTTATGAACATCCATTGAAGCTTGAACAATCAAGGGAGATAAACCCCGCCAGATCAGCCACCATGTTCCTTCAGCCTTCACCGAACCTTGTTTGAAAGCGCTGCCAGCAGCTTTGCACACACGTGATGATTTGGTCTGCTCGGTAGTTTCAGCGATAAATCTGCTGCCAGCAGCTTTCTCTCTCTCAGCAGAATTCACGACAGGAAGATTGGCAGACACGTGGCTGAGAAATGACCTTGTTTATTCCAGACCGAAATAACTGACATTGGTCATAGGAGAAACACTATTTTCATGATTAGAATGGACATTGTTCTCCCGATAATTATGCATGCCAAGTTTCTTCCGATAAAGAAGAAAAGCATGTATGCTCGTTCTTCTGATAAGGTCAGAAAAGAAACCAAATCCCAATAACTAGGTGATCAGTCAGTGGCATTGGAATCGGACACCGACAGCAGTGGTGGGAATAAAATAATGGATTTGCTAAAGGCAAAATGCGCGATCTGAAATAATATCTCGCTAAGAGCGAAGTAAATATTCTGAACTAACGTGTCACCAATGGCGAAGGAAATTATTGGAAACAAGATCTCTCCAACCATGAACGTGACCCCATAAGTCAAGTGTTTTTCACGTGCACAGACGTGGCCAGAAGGTGTGGTGTTGGTGGAGGAATTGAGTGGATAAAACTGACGTTGCCGTTTAAGATAACCTTGTAATGTATAAAAAAAAAAATGTTAAATACAAAAATGAGAAAAAAAACACATCTTCAAACCATCCGCAGTGGTTAATGGCACGAAGTCCTGGCCGGGAACCATTGGTTCGATTCAACACAAAGCCATCTATTTGGTGGATTTTTCGGCCCCGATCGGCTCCTATTCAGGGCTGAGTGTGTTACGGGCTGTACTGGAAAGATTGGAACCACCCAGCAGAGTTTAATCCACTCTCTCCAAGCGTATTGCACTAACTTTCCGACCATCATTGCAGGTGTCTGTATCTCTTCGGGCCTGGTTGACGCCGGGATGTATTATGAAAGTAAGAGTATAGTACAGCCCTGTCATGCAGTCTCGGACCAGAATGGAATCCATAGTATCATCTTCATCATCCTCATCCTCATCCTCATCGATCAGCATTAAAACAAACGTCTCAAATTCTGCGGCCATGCTCTCATGGTGACATCAGTCCATGTCCTCTCCACGTCTTTTCCCTTGGTGAGCACCTGTCGGAGTCACCGGGATCGGCGAGTTCCTGGGGACTGACGGGCGTGGGTGGTGTCCTCTTTAGGGGAACGCTCACTCATGCTGGCTCCGCGAGTCATCACTGTAGACATCAGAAGTGTCCGTAGGTGGTATGCTGGATGCGGATGTTGTACCAGAGAGGGAAACAACTCAACACCACCGTGATGATTCAGCAGCCGAGCAGTATCTCCTTTGGTGAGTGGCCTGCAAGTGACTTGATGTAGGCTCATTCCTCTAGATTGCTTGTGCCGGGGCGGAGAGACATGCTAGAGCGTGGCTGGGCTGGGGGGGGGGGGGGGGGGGGGGGGTGGAAGTTGTGAATGATTGGCGTAGGGGTAATGCCACGACAGCGGTGCAGAAGATGAAACGAATGAATAATAAAAATGATAATAATAATATCAACAACAATAAACGTAATAATCATAATCATAAACAACAACAATACTACTGCTAATAATAATAATAATAACAATAATAATGATAATAATAATAAAAAAACATTTAATGATGATGAAAAAGTGATAAATGATATACTGCAGCTGAGTGTCCATCGGAATGGCTTATACACTTACACAGAAACGACTTGGCATAATCTGCACCTCCATGGAGCGGGGGGGGGGGGGGGGATGCAAAGCCAGCCTACGAAATCATGATTTAATTCTTCAGTGTTGACCAAATGATGATGTCCCCACCACTTTACTTAAGTAATGACTCTCGGCAGTGTAGTTGGAGACTTTAAAGCAAGCAAGCAAGTATACTCGGTTTGGTAAAAAAAAAAAAAAAAAAAAAAAAAAAAAAGTGATAGGTGTTGATAAGGTGACAGTAGCCTCCCTTAGCAGAAAGCTGCAGGTGAGCGTCTTTGTCCGTCTGTGGCTGTGAGCTACCTGCTGACACATCACTACTGGACCAGCTCAGTGCCTTGCATGGAATGGTATGGACGACATTACGCAGAAGATTAAAGAAAAAAAGAAAGTAAGATGATCTGTAAAAGATAAGTAGTTTATACAAGACCATGACGACACTACACAGAGATTTACAGAGAAAGTGAAATTATCTGTATAAGATGAGCAGAACATTCAAGATTATGACGTCATTACACAGCTTATTCGGTAGTGACAGCAGGGAGGGAGTGGGGGGGCGGGGGCTTACTGGGTGGTTGGTGAACTGCGTGTGTTAGATCCGAACAGACGTCTTTGAACACCACCAGCAGTACCGAGGCTCCTCTGGTGGGTTGCCTCTTGACGACTTGACATTGACTGCTCCCTGTGGATTGTCGGCGCCGGAGCTGTGGCAGCGGACGCGTAGGAGTCAGAATGAGCAGCGTGGGTTTAATGCTGCTACTAAAGTGTCGCGGGAGATTAGGCAGAAAAAAAAAAGACTGTGTGCATATACACTTTCCTGAAAGTATGTGGCCATATGCGAACATACCTTTAACAAGATGCAAAGCATATAAACGTACTCCCAGTAAGTAGTAGTACAAAAAAATTATATATATATATATATATATATATATATATATATATATATATATATATATATATATATATCAGTCTCTATGGCATTTTCTCCCCTTTTGGTGGTAGAAATTTTGTATGTAAGAGAAAAAAAAAAAGAAAAAAAAAGCTGCTCTCCCCGGCGAGGAAATGAACTCGGGTCTCCCGCGGGCACCATCCGTGACCCATAATGAACATTACTACACATTTGCAGAAAGACTGGTCCAGCAGTTTTGTCTGGAGCGAGTGGAACACATTTTGACCACGGACAGACAAACACACAGACAGCATTTCTTCATTCCCATTGTAAAGTACTCCCTTTTCTATAAGAACTGGGAGTACAATAAAGCTGACAGGACTTTTGGAACACGGGAAACACCCAATGAAACAGTAGATAATGAGTAAAAACATCAGGTGTTGATCCCACCAGGGTATCAGAAACTCTCTGGATGTCCCTATCAGTCTACTCAAAGCCCGCGCCATAAATCATCCACACCTGCACAGAGCGTCAATACATTAAGAAGTTTACCGACACAAATCAACCTGTGCTAAAGACTGAGAGTGTTTTATCCTGTGCAGGAAACCCACATCTTCCAGACTGAGACGTATGCAAGTGTAGCCTTCAGTTTCAGAGCATCTGGCTTCCAGGTCATAGAAGTTCCAGAAGAGGGATTTTGTTGATACACCTGCCCACCATCCCACGAAAAGAGCCCTGGATTTCTGGGCTGAAGAGAACCGCAGCCCTAAAGGCAGTGACAGAAGCAACTGAGAAGAGCTCCACTCGATTCTGATCGAGAAGATGGGGAAAAAATCAATTTAACTGATTTCTGTCAGCTATGTGGTCAAGACTTCCGCCAGAAGGCGCCAACGTCTTGACCAGAGAACGTAGTGTGGGGGACAGCCAACTGCGGCAAGTACGCTTCATACTGTCTGTTGTGAACTTGCAGACAGCGCCGTTTTGACAGGCGTAGGGGAAACTCACTTCCGGTCAAGAAGTTTGCTGTATTGATCATCTTGTGTCGAACATTTGCTAATCATTGAAGGGATTTTTTTTTTCTTTTTTTTTTTTTTTTTTCTTCTTTCTTTTTTCTTTTCGTTTGCTGTCCCATCTTCCGTGCCACCTCAGTGACACCACATCACACCGCTCATTCTGACCCCTCCCCCCCCCCCCCCCCCCCCCCGCAACATCTGTTCACCTCCACAGTCCGGCCCGGCCTGTCGTAACTTCGGCACCGGTAATCCACAGCGAGCAGTTGTTGTTGTCGTACCCTGGCTAAAAGACTCCAGGGATCATCCAATCCGAAGTACTTGCACACTATGGTAAAAATGCATCAGCTGAGGATGAGAATATTACGTGGTTGACCGTTTTTAATTACCCCGCCACATGGGCAGCCACACTCCGACTTCGGGGGATTTCGGAAACTGATCATGTTACGCTAGGAGCTTGTCAGAACTGAAGACAATCCCCGCATAACTATGCAGAGCATAACACCATTTTGATGTAGCCTTGGTGCTCTAGGTATGTCAATTGGCCTGACACAGCCTCAAGCCGAGGCGGACAGCGTGCAGTCACTATCAAGTTACCAAGAGGCAACCCACCAGAGGAGACACTGCACTGCTGCCGAGTCACTTCGCTGTTCTGTCTGTGGTGTCTCTTCTGCTGCCGAGTCACTTCGCTGTTCTGTGGTGCCTCTTCTGCTACAGAGTCACTTCGCTGTTCTGTGGTGCATGTTCTGCTGCCGAGTCACTTCGCTGTTCTGTGGTGCCTGTTGTTCTACTGCCGAGTCACTTCGCTGTTCTGTGGTGCCTGTTCTACTGCCGAGTCACTTCGCTGTTCTGTGGTGCCTGTTCTGCTGCCGAGAGTCACTTCGCTGTTCTGTGGTGCCTGGTCTGCTCCAACCTACGCAGGAAACCGCTTAACTAAGCCCGCCTACAGACGACCATTATTGCACAGTCGTGTGAGTGAAAAAAAAAACTTCGTTTTTAACATACTCTGACCGACAAAACACCATAGCGTCCTTCCCAACGTGTCCTGTTTGGCGTGTTTGTTGGCAATACCAGTAAAGCTGTGACAGGGAGACTGAAGAGGATCACGGCACTGCTGAAAGGGAGCTGAAATAGAAATCAGCGCACAAAGCCCCTGATTTGTACAGTAGCCAAACCATCAATTTGTGAAACAATGTGTCGTTGCTGTGTCCAGGGGGTGAACGGCGTCTGTGTGACTGATCCACGTGATCGGATGAATGCGATTCAGTTGGATCTACCTTGAATGGATTCTGATTATGATGGTAGACATTCCCATTAGTCAGAATAAAGAGTCTGTTGTGACGGGCCAGTGATATTGACGGCTGAATCCCTGAGGCTTTCTTCGCAGACGACATACTACTGATCAGTTCGTCTGCCCATTGGTCATCCCCACCCCCTCCCCTCCCCCCACCTCCCCTTTTAGTTTGTCTGTTACAGAGGTAGAGGTTTCTGGTTGTCACCTTCTCAGTCCTGCCGCCCAGAATGGTACAAACTGAAAAGAAGTATGGACTGTTACGCCGAAGGAAAGAGACAAACAATGTACAAGACACACCATGACGCGTTTCGACTTCTTTGGTCTTCTTCGGGCAAGACAAACAACTTTCAAGACAATGAAACAAAGAACGAAGAGAATTAGAAGTCGGGGCTGTTGATCTGGCTCCACTCTTTGTAATGGAGTCAGAAACGGTGATAACATGAATGAGAGAGAGAGAGAGAGAGAGAGAGGAGAGAGAGAGAGAGAGAGAGAGAGAGAGAGAGAGAGAGAGAGAGAGAGAGAGAGAGAGAGAGAGAGAGAGAGAGAGATGCGAATGCGAGAGAAAACGAACGAAGAGAATTAGAAGTAGGGCTGTCGATCTGGCTCCACTGTTTATAATGGAAGTCAGAAACGGCGATAACATGAATGAGAGAGAGAGAGAGAGAGAGAGAGAGAGAGAGAGAGAGAGAGAGAGAGAGAGACAGACAGACAGACAGACAGACAGACAGACAGACAGACAGAGGGAAAGAGAGAGAGAGCGCGAGAGAGAGCGAGAGAATGCGAATGCGAGAGAGCGAGGGAGAGGAAGAGAGAGAGTGAGAAAGAGAGAGAGAGGGGAGAGAGAGACAGAGAGAGAGAGAGAGAGAGAGAGAGAGAGCGAAAGAGAGAGAGGGAGAGAGGGAGAGAGATATAGATAGAGAGAGAGAGCGAGAGAGAGACGGAGAGAGGCAGACAGAGAGAGAGGATTCCAGAACCTTTTGCTGTCACCAAGCAGTAGCTGGCGGCGCTGCCGCAATACAGGAACGGCACTCTGTCTCCGCTCTGTCCACACACACACACACACACACACACACACACACACACACGTGCGCGCGCGCGCGCGCGCGCACACACACACACACTACAGACA
>JADBJO010000603.1:219286-231786 GCA_016801955.1 Conus betulinus | reverse complement strand
AGCCAGAGAGAGAGAATGAGAACGGACTGCACAAGAGAGGGGATGCTGTTTTGAGAGAGAGAGAGAGAGAGAGAGAGAGAGAGAGAGAGAGAGAGAGGAGAAGAGAAGAAGAAGAAGAAGAGCAACAGAAGAAGAAAAGTGGAACAACAAACAGATAGATCGAGCAAAATCGGTGATTTTTCAATCGCTGAGCCAACTGAGGAATCCACTGAGCAAAACGCTGCACTGTACATTTTTGTTGCTGTTTTGAATAACAGATTTTATTTATTATTATTTTCATTTCTTATTTCCCTTCCAAAGGTTTTTATTTCCAAGTTCAAATGTATATCTGCGGTCACTATAAAAAAAAAGCAATCAAAAACATTGCGAGTGGAACAAATATAACAGAAAAAAAAAACTTTTGAGGTTGGTCGGTACATGGATTATTGCTATCAAATTGCAGATGGGCTGTTTTGATCAAAAAAAAAAAAAAAAAAAAAAAAATATATATATATATATATATATACGAAAACATATACCATTTGTACATTTGTTTGATTGGATTCGATTTCTTCTTTTTGTTCGCCCGTAATCAGGATGAATTAAATCTGATTGTGTGTTTTAGGTAATGCGACATGGAATACTGTACCAATTAAATCTGATTGTGTGTTTTGGGTAAACGCGACAGGGGAGTACTGTACCAATTAAATCCGATTGTCTGTTTTAGGTAATGCGACATGGAATACTGTACCAATTAAATCTGTTTGTTTTAGGTAATGGACATGGAATACTGTACCAATTAAATCTGTGTGTTTTAGGTAATGGACATGGAATACTGTACCAATTAAGTCTGATTGTGTGTTTTGGGTTATGCGACATGGAATACTGTACCAATTAAATCTGATTGGTTTAGGTAATGCGACATGGAGTACTGTATCAATTAAATCTGATTGTGTGTTTTAGGTAATGCGACATGGAATACTGTACCAATTAAATCTGATTGTGTGTTTTAGGTAATGCGACATGGAATACTGTACCAATTAAATCTGATCGTGTGTTTTAGGTAATGCGACATGGAATACTGTACCAATTAAATCTGATTGTGTGTTTTAGGTAATGCGACATGGAATACTGTACCAATTAAATCTGATTGTGTGTTTTAGGTAATGCGACATGGAATACTGTGCCTTTTTGGTCAGCTTTTTGTATGAAACAGGCGACAAGTTAGCGACATGGTATTCTCTCTCTCTCTCTCTCTCTCTCTCTCTCTGTCTGTCTGTCTGTCTGTCTGTCTGTCTGTCTCTCTCTCTCTCTCTCTCTCTCTCTCTCTCTCTCTCTCTCTCTCTCTCTCTCTCTCTCTCAAATAATCCACGCTGATCAGAATAAGCACTCATTGTCCGTTCCACAATTCTGTTGTGTACATGGAAACTTCTCGTGTACTTTTTTTTCCCCTGGCTCTAATCTGTTTTCCCATTGAATTCCAACTAAACTGCCAACGTTTGGTATTTGGACGCCAGCCAATCAAGCAGGCTAACCCTTGCACTGCTGCTGGCCATTACGCTCGTCGATAAATGACGAAAACAGACGGCGGAACACAGCAGACAGATCGAACCCTCTTGTCTGCACTCTCTGTCTGGCAGCTCTTGTTCAAAGTCATATCGTACAGCAGACGTTTCCATAAATGAACTGAGTACACTTTGAAAGCAAGACGAAGTGCATCTACTCTCCACTTAACTGCTCTTTGATCTGCTGTTCATAAAGCTGAGCACTTAAAGGGTTAAGCGGCATGTCTGAAGGGGTGCTCTGTGCGATCTAGTCTTGTCTCGGGCGTCGGGGATGTTTAGTGGGCTAGGATGCGACCATGAACAAGGCGCTTCAGAATACAGGACATCCTGCCCAGAATAGTCACACACACACACACACACACACACACACACACACACACACACACAACTGCATTACAGTCTGGAAATTACATGTCAATTGTGGATTGTATAGTCAACAAAAATTATGTGTTTTGTTCGTTTGTTTGTTTTTTTTTTCATGAGGTGACGGTGACGTGTAGTTTTGGTAGTGGCGTATGTTATTGTTGTTGTTTTTGTTTTATGTGGTAATAGCTCTGCTGAGGACTTCGTCGATAATGTGGTCAATAATCTGATTTATCAAAGCCTTAAACAAAACGACATGCTTTTCGAAAATACGACACAGGGGCCTGAGATATGTTCAGAGAGCACAAGGTTTTCTTCTATTTTCCTACATTGTGCTATTTGGGGAAAAAAATTTTTTCCTTCGCTTCCCGATGTTTTCTTTTCTTTGTCTAACCTTTTGCTTCTTTTTTCCGCCTTTTTGTTTCTTTTTTTTTCCCGCCTTTTCCTTCTTTGCCCCCGGTTTCCTTCTTTTCCCCACCTTTTCCTTCTTCTTTTTCCCACCTTTTCCTTCCTTTTCCCATCTTTCCTTCTTTACTTTTTCCCACCTTTTCCTTCTTCTCTCACCTTTTTCCTTCTTTTCCCCACCTTTTCCTTCTTTTCCCCACCTTTTCCTTCTTTTCCCCACCCTTTTCTTCTTTTCCCCACCTTTTCCTTCTTTTTCCAGCCTTGATTCTTTTTCCCACCTTTTCCTTCTTTTCCCCACCTTTTCCTTCTTTTCCCCTCTTTTCCTTCTTTCTCCCCTATATTTCCTTCTTTTTCCCCCCCACCTTGTTCTTCTTCTTTCCTACCTATTCCCTCCTTTGCTGCTTTTTAAAAAAAAAATCTTTTCCTTCTTTCTCTCCCAGCTTTCTTTTTTTTCTTCTATATATTGCTGCTGTTTTCTTGCTTTTCCGTCTTTTCCTTGTCTGCGTTGGACTCGCATGATGTGAGACATAGACATTTTACAGCAAATTCCATGAAAACCTTGTTCAGAGACGTCCCACCTGATGTGAAAATTGAATTATGAAAGAGATCAACATTTTTCATCGGATCTAAGTTTTGACGGAAGAGATATACTTTTTAACGAAGGTTCTGTGTGTTTTTAGAAGGTGTGTTTTACAGGGTTGTATGACTGGGTTTTTTGTCTGTCTGTTTGTTTGTTTTATTTTGAAATGATTTGTGAGTTCACTTCCACGCAATGACAGCCCTGATATGGCCCTTTTGCGGAACGCCGGGCTATAAGCAACATTACCTTACCTTTGTGGTACGCCGGGCTATAAACAACATTACCTTACCTTTGTGGTATGCCGGGCTATAGACAACATTACCTTACCTTTGTGGTATGCCGGGCTGTAAACAACATTACCTTACATTACCTTTGTGGTACGCCGGGCTATAAACAACATTACCTTACCTTTGTGGCACGCCAGGCTATAAGCAACATTGCCTTACCTTACCTTTGTGGTACGCCGGGCTGTAAGCAACATTGCCTTACCTTACCTTTGTGGTACGCCGGGCTATAAACAACATTGCCATACGTTTGTGGTACGCCGGGTTATAAGCAACATTACGTTACCTTACCTTTGTGTGGTGCGCCGGGCTATAATCAACATTACCTTTGCAGTAAGCCGGGCTATAATCAACATTACCTTTGCAGTAGGCCGGGCTAGAAGCAGCATTACCTTACTTTACCCTCGCAGTACGCCGGGTTATAAACAACATTACCTGTGCAGTACGCCGGGCTATAAGCAACATTACCTTATTTACCTGTGCGGCACGCCGGGCTAAAAGCAACATTACCTTGGCTATACGCCGGGCTGTAAGCAACATTACCTTTTGAAGCAACATTACCTTACTTTACCTTTGCGATACGCTGGGCTATAATCAACATTACCGTTGCAGTACGCAGGGCTATAATCAACATTACCTTTGCAGTACGCCGGGCTATAAGCAACATTACCCTCGCAGTACGTCGGGCTTTAAGCAACATTACCTTTGCGGTACGCCAGGCTATAAGCAACATTACCTTTGTGGTACGCCGGGCTATAAGCAACATTACCTTACTTTACCCTCGCAGTACGCCGGGCTATAAGCAACATTACCTTTGCAGTACGCCGGGCTATAAGCAACATTACCTTTGCAGTACGCCGGGCTATAAGCCACGTTACCTTTGTGGTACGCCGGGCTATAAGCAACATTACCTTTGCGGTACACCGAGCTATAAGCAACATTACCTTTTGGAGTGCGCCGGGCTATAAGCAACATTACCTTACCTAACCTTCTCTTCTTTCCGACCTCTTCCTGTAGTTTTTTCCCCGACCTTTCCTTACCATCCCCCCCCCCCCCCTCCACCCCTTCATCGTTTTGCTCTTTCCTGTATTTTCCTAAATCAGCATGCATGATCTGTCAGTTCCTTCCCTTTTTTCTGCTCATCTACTTTGCTACCTTTCTCCATAATATGTTCAACATTTTCTGTCTTTTCCTCCCCCCCCCCCCCCTCCCCCCCTGTCCTTTCCCACGTTCCAATCGTTTCCTTCTTCTGCACTTCCTTCAACTTGGTTCTGACCACTTTGGGTCTTCTCCACTGACGTGGTCCAAAGGTCTCAGGTGGTCCGACCGTCTCCAGGTGGTTTAAACCGTCTCCAGGTGGTCCGACCGTCTCCAGGTGGTCCAACCGTCTCCAGGTGGTCCAGCCATCTCCAGGTGGTCCAGCCGTCTCCAGGTGGTCCAACCGTCTCCAGGTGGTCCAGCCATCTCCAGGTGGTCCAGCCGTCTCCAGGTGGTCCAGCCGTCTCCAGGTGGTCCTTCTTCTTCCTCTGCTTTCTCCACCGTTTCCTTATGTCCCCTTTCTTTTCAGATTCTTTGTACTGTTTCCTTTTAAAAAAAAAATTTTTTTCCTCTCCGTTTCTTGAGGTGTCTCACCTTTTCGTACTTTTTCTATCTGTTCCTTCATTTTCTACTTTCCCCTGCCTTTTCTCTTTTCTCACCCCCCCCCCCCCCCCCCCCCCCCCCCCCCCCTTTTTTTTTTTTTTTCCTTTATCTGAAGTCACCTTTTTTTTTCCCCCCTACTAATCCCTTTCTCCCTAATACTCCCTCCCCCACCCCCCCCCCCCCCCACCTTCCAAACCTCCGCCCCCACCCCCCCCCACCCCCACCCTCACCCCTATCCTTTCCTGCCGACCGGAAGGAGAAAGGTAGTAATTTTGGTGGAGCATGCGCAGTGAACAGGTGCCACCTCCCGCAACGAGGCAGCTTTAGGCTTCCATATGGCGTTGTCCAAATATTTTAAACTGCTAAACAGATCAAAACGTCTGTCCTGTTTACATCTAATCCATAATCAACCACTTCATTCTTCGAAGGTAAGACTACAGATTCCGTGCCTTTTTAGCATCAAGTTCTGTTTTACGCCTTTGAACTGTGAGTGGTACTTTTTATAAACAGGAAATGTCTTACCAAATAATAATTGGCCTAAAAATTTTGGATGAACACATGACGCCTGGGATACCGGTTTGTTTTAAAAATTGTATCCTAAAAGACCTGCAAGTTCAAAACCACGTCCAAGTATGTATCCAAAGCTCTGATTGCGGATGCAGTTTACTTTAATATGCGCGTGTGTGTGTGTGTGTTGTGTGTGTGTGTGTGTGTGTGTGTGTGTGTGTGTGTGTGTGTGTGTGTGCGTGTGTGTGTGTGTGCGCGCGCGCACGCGCGCGCGCGCGCGTGCCTGCGTGTGTGTGTGCGTTCGTGCGTGTGTGCGTGTGTGCGTGCGTGCGTCCGTGCATGCGTGCGTTTGTGTACGTGCGTGCCTGCGTGTGTGTGTGCGTTCGTGCGTACGTGCGTGTGTGTGTGTGTGTGTGTGTGTGTGTGAGGCTTATAACTGGTCATTCTGTTCACTCACGTACACACGCCGCGTTCTGAATTTCGTCGTCGACTCAGCATATCTCAGTTTTCCTAACCCGTTGCCAATAAAGTTTGAATCGATGTCAAACAAATCTGAATAATCTCTACCCACGTCCGATTCGTCATCAGCGATTTAGCGGTGTCTGGGTGGCTGACCGGTCTATACAGTGTCCTTGATGGGCTGTCCTCCCTCAATGTCACGCTTCCTTGCACCAGTGACGCTCCAGACGAGATACACTGAATCTTTTGGGGCTCGAATTGAAGAAACACACTGCAACTGAAGAAGGGCAATGGTATTGAGGACCAGTCGTGATGTAGTGTGCAGAATTCAAGATCCCCAAAGGCTGTGCCAGTCTTGAATAAGGGTAATTTGTGTTCCTTCATTTCTACAGTTTGTTGCTGCTGCTGTGTGGATTGTATCATGTACATGATATGTGGGCAAGTTTTGAACGTCTTTGTGTGTGTGTGTGTGTGTGTGTGTGTGTGTGTGTGTGTGTGTGTGTGTGTGTGTGTGTGTGTGTGTGTGTGAGAGAGAGAGAGAGAGAGAGAGAGAGAGAGAGACTCTGTGTGTGTGTGTGTGTGTGTGTGTGTGTGTGTGTGTGTGTGTGTGTGTGTGTATTCAAGGGAGCAAGAGTCACCGTACTTGTTTGGTATTTACAGACTTTAGCCAATCATACAACCCGACACATAATATCTTTACACATGTACATAAGAGAGACAAAGACTATGCATAAAGTGATCACAACCTAGTCATGGAATCCAGTCTTTTGGTTTAAAGTCAAATTAATTGGAAACAAGCTCAATGCTGTATTTAAACGATAAAGGACACCATTACTAACTGCTTCTCCTTTTCCGTGTAGCATAAATAATAACAAAATCCTTCTGATAGGTGGCTGAAATGATCGGCATTCTCACACCCTCTAGGAAGAGACGGAACAAACACTGTCTTAATACTCAACCCTTCCCAAAAATCCCGTATAAAAACGAAACGTAGAGTGATTCTCGAAGGCCAGACAGGGTCACACGCGCAATCAATCATTCCACTTTCCCGTGTCCACGGTGAGTAGCATCCTGCGGAGTTTTTTTTCTGTCTCATTTCTGGAACCTTCTCAGTGGCGTTGTTCCCATGCCCATGGCGCTCATGCCAGCTTTACCTGTGCACAGCCTCATCCAAACCTGTCCGGTTGTAGCCCTAACACCGGCATTCCGCAGGGAGCGATCGGTTTGTCATTCTCTGGTTTGTACTCCCTCCGCCGCCCCCCAAAAAAGCCGCAGTCAGAAATGCTGATGTGGTAAAAAGTGGTGTCGGCCATGCGGGTGTCTCGTTTCCGTGTGTTCTTCCTCGTTGTTGTTGTTGTTGTTGTTGTTGTTGTTGTCGTGGGACTTTCATCCTTCTGTCTTTCCGCTTTTTGTTTTTGACCACGGTCTCCATGCTCTCTAGCTGCCGACTTTCAGTAAACGAGAGAAAGGATATCGTCATTGCATGAAGATTCAAGACTGAATGTTCTGTTTAATATCCTGGTTAAATATCTATCTCTTTTTACTTTTCCTTGCTGCATGAGGTCCAATTCACATTGGTTCTTAACATTTTCAGGCACCACAGACAAGAACCATTAACTTGCTGACCTTACGAAATTCAGCTTAACTCATGCATTCAATGGAAAGGAACTGTCGCTATCTCTTCCCTTGGCGTCCATATGACAACATGAAATACGTCTTCTACCTTTGTTAATTTAACCCGACTCTTTTTTATTTTTATTTTTTTTGTTTTTGTTTTTGCTGTCCCAATCTCTGCGCCACCTCAGAGGCAGTGCACCCACGCCGCTCATTCCGACACCCCGTCCACAGCCACACAGCCCGGTCGGCCCCCGCCGCAGCCCCGGCACCGGGAGCAGTCACCGTCAAGTCGTAAAGAGGCGACCCACCGGAGGAGACACTGCACTGCCGCCGAGTCAATTCGGTGGTGTTCAGTGGCGCCTGTTCTGATCTAACATACGCAGGACACCACCTACTAAGCCTCCTACTGACGACAAATTGCTTAGTCGCGGAGCCGGCGTAAGTGAGCTCTCCCTCCGAAGGGCGCCACCACGTCCGTCCAACGACAACCCCCATGGACTCTCGCCGATACCGGAGACCCCGACGGAACCAAACCAAGGCCACAGACGTGGAGAGGACATCGAAACTGAGGTCACCATGAGAGCAGGGCATGAAGGGCCACAGAACTTGAGACATTTTTTTTTTTAATGCTGATCGATGACAATGAGGATGATGATGATTAAGATGATGCTACGGATTTCCATTTCGGTCTGAGACTACATGACAGGGCTGTACTCTACGCTTCCTTTCATAATATCCCGGCGTCAACCAGGCCCGAGAGATACAGACACCTGCAGTGTTGGTCAGGAAATTGGAGCAACACTCTCAGAAACGCATCCATTAAGTGGATGAAACTCGACTGTGTGGTCCCAGTCTTCCCAACTGAGTCCGCAGCAAACTCACTCTGGGTAGGAGCCGGTCGGGGTAGAAAAACCCACATGACTCTGATGGATTCGAACCCACGACCTCCCAGCCGGGAGTCCGCGACGCTAACCACTTCGCCACGGCGGCTGGTATTTAACCCGACTCTTCTTATACGCCTATGTATCCTTTTACACGATTGCTGCTAAGCCATGCCTTTTTCCCCTGGTGTGATGGGTGTATGAAGGAAAGAATCAACCATTGCAGTACCAAAGAGAAATGAGTAAATGGGTATTGATTTTATGAAACAAAATCTGTAGGCAACGAAGTCACGGTGCGTGTGATTTGTCAAATGGGTATTGATTTTATGAAACAGTTTCAGTTTCAGTTTCATCAAGGAGGCGTCACTGCGCGCGCCGACTAGTCCATATACGCTACAGCACACCCGCTAAGTCTTGAGACCACACACTACTGCCTGATTTTAAGCTGATGGATAAATGAATTAACAGCTGAGATGAGAGCATTGAACAAGAGGGTATCGTGGCTATGACTTAGCAGATGTCTGACCTACACATTAGCCCAATGCGCTGGTCAGACCTTGAGTGGCTACTTAACTTTGGTTGTCTTTTTTTCTTTTTTTTTATGAAAGAAAATCTGTTGGCAACGAAGTCACGGTGCGTGTGATTTGTCAAATGGGTATCAATTTTATGAAACAAAGTCTGTTGGCAACGAAGTCACGTTGCGTGTGATCTGTCACTGTCAGAAGAGCACATGGCTTGCCAGTCCCGATGTTTGTAAACCAGTTTATTGAACGCAGTTCCTGAAGTTTGGATTGAACCTCGCCAGTCACGATGTTGGCAAACCGGTGTATTGAACGCAGTTCCCGAAGTTTGGGTTGAACCTCGCCAGTCCCGATGTCTGTAAACCAGTGAACGCAGTTCCTGAAGTTTGATTGAACCTCGCCAGTCACGATGTTGGCAAACCGGTGTATTGAACGCAGTTCCTGAAGTTTGGGTTGAACCCTTTTATGTGTCTTGCCGGACAGTTTGAAAACCTTGGGAACTTTTGGACTGTGGGTGATCTATGTGTCGCTTCCTTTGAAATAAATCCCTTAGCCGTAATATGGAGTATTTGAGACCACGTGTTTTATTCTGGTTCTTTGGAGGTACCTCTGTCTTGGGGCACTGGCTAGTTGACCGTGTGAGTGTGTGTAGTCACTTCCTACCTTTATGTGTTGGTCGAAGGTAAGAGTTTATCGAACGTACATTCGAGTTTGTCATGCAGTCCCTGTGATAGGTGTCTGGATAAGAGAGCGTTTATTCCGTCCTAGAGAACCGTACCTTAACTTTGCTTTGCTTTGCTTTGCTTTGCTTTGTGTGTGTGTGTGTGTGTGTGTGTGTGTGTGTGTGTGTGTGTGTGTGTGTGTGTGTGTGTGTGTGTGTGTGTGGGCGTGTGTAAGTCTGTGTGTGAGTGTGCAAGTTTGAGTGTATGTGAGGGTATGAGTGTGTTCGTATTGAGATGCGTGTATTTGTGTATTTATGTAAGTGCGTACTTTTGTGTGTGTGCGCGCGGGCACGCGCGTCCGTATGTGTATGTGTATGTGCGTGAGTACGCACGCGCGCATGTGTGTGCGCTTGTGTGTGTATGTGTGTGCGCGCGTATTTTTGTGTTAATTATGCTTCTTCTGCTTTGAACGAAAAAAACGTTGGTATTCTGTTCATAATGTTTTTCTTAAATGTCAGTACAACTTTGAGTTAATCTGACAATAAATTGGTTTCAGTCAGTGTGTGTGTGATTTTAGTCCCTCATGTGATAGTAAGTGAGTATAACCAAATAGTTACGGTTGTCCGTGTGTGTGTGTGTACGTGTGCATCTTTCCGTGCGTGCATGCGTGTGTGCTTGCACGAATGTATGTTTCCATGGTAAACTTTAAAGCTGGTCATTTTTCAAATGGGATAAAAGCATCAGCGAAATCAAATTCATCAGAATAAATTGTCATGATTGGACCTTCCAGCCATTCCTTGGGGAAAGTTGTCCCTGAGCGCACAGCCTCAGGTCTGCCAGTAACATTTTCAGCAATAGTTTTACTATGAAATAAACTTTGCTCTTTTTCTTAGAAATTCTTGTCACTTACAATTGGTACTTTATATACTGACAAGAGACATGTCAGTTGATTTTGAATACATACATTGCAACACATGCTGATTAGACCCTGTGAAGGTGTAATTAACCATTTGATGTTGTTTCTAGCAGGCAGAGAAGCAAGTAAAAATCCACTTATGACCAAATGTAGCTCCAACACAATATGCATGTTTATCTTCCTAAATACAACTAAGAAAAAAATGAATGTCTGATTCATTGTGGTGAATCGAACAAGTAAAACAATATTAAACTGGCAATTTAAAAACACCTTTGCTTGGTTAACAATCCCAAATCTTCACCAAAACGTACAGGAATACTTCATGAATGTCACGTTCTCGCCACATCATTCAAAAAATTGTCGCCGATTCTGGGAACCCCAGCAACAGACGCGTCCGCTGAGATGAGACTCGTGATCCTAGGGTTGTGGGTTCCAATTTCGGTACAGGGGGATTTTTCCCTCGGAGTTAACATCGGTTCTGACGCCATTCCCCATACAGTCCTTCGAATAAGACTCTAAACCAAAGTTCCGTGTGTGAACGCACGCACATCATCTTGCACACACGTCAAATCGCATCACCAACTTTCGGAAGAGGCCAGTTTGGCCGTTGGCATGGATGACACGTTACACATAGCATGCAACTTCCCCGAAGATGGAGTATGGCTGCCTTACTGGCGGGATAAAAAAAAAACGGTCATACACACAAAACTCCACTACTTGCCTACACAGGCAGTGTCCGCAGGAGTATCAGCCTGCGAACGCTGAAAGAAAGAAAGAAAAAAAAAGAAAGAAAGAGACACTAAGTATATTACACAACACAATCAGACGTCAGTGTGTTCATTACACGTTGTTGGTGACACACATGGAGACTACACGTCAGCATCAACGCTTGAGCTTTCGTGAAAGAATGCCAAAGGAGAATAATGAGGAGTGAGAACTGATTGGTGTTAGGGGTGGGGGTGGGCGAGGAGTGGTTTGAAGTGGGGGTGGTGGGGGGATGGAAAGGGAAAGAGAGGAGTATGTGAGTGAGGCCAAAGCGGGGGGGGGGGGGAGAGGGGAGGTGAGCAAGGTGTGGGGTGTTGCACATGGCGGTTGTGCCCTAGCTGGTGGTCAAGGTCAGATGGTGCTGTCGTCAAGGTCAGATGGTGCTGTCGTCAAGATCAGATGGTGCTGTCGTCAAGGTCAGATGGTGCCGTCGTCAAGGTCAGATGGTGGTGTCGTCAAGGTCAGATGGTGGTGTCGTCTTTACTAAGGATAGGAGAAAGAAGCACACGGGCACTTGTGTCATAGCTAGAGGTCAAGGTCAGATGGTGCTGTCATCAATGTCAGATGGTGCTGTCGTCAAAGTCAGTTGGTGCTGTCGTCAAGGTCAGATGATGCTGTCGTATTTACAAAGGATAGGAGAAAGAAGCACACGGCAGTTGTGTCATAGCTGGTGGTCAAGGTCAAATGGGTCTGCTGTCAAGGTCAGATGGTGCTGTCGTCAAGGTCAGATGCTGTCGTCTTTGCCGACGGTAGGAGAAAGAAGAAAGGAGGAAGATGGAGACAGTGGTGGAGGGGAGGAGGTGGGAGGAAAGGTGTGTGCATGGGGGTGGGTGGAGGAAGGTGATGAAGGCATGTTGTGACTCAGGAGACCAGAAGAGGATCAGCAAAAGAAATGAGTCTGCCACTTCAAACCTATTCTGGCAGCCGGACATTCTTTGCAGGTGGAGTGACCTCCCCTTGGTCAGAGAGAAATGCACCACCTCAGTTGCCCGATAAACGTAGCCAATGACATCAACATGACAAAATCATTTATTCAAATATGTTTTCAAAAATTGGTTTGAAAGTGAAGTGACTGCAGACTGAAATGGAAACAAACTTAAAAAAAAAAATACTCTGCTGGACGAAAGGGACAACAAAATTACAATTCAAAACACCACGCGTTTCGACCTCTTGGGTCTTCTTCAGGCCATACAAACAACCTTCAGAACAACGAACACGAAGAACGAGCAATCAGTTATCTCGTCAAATTGGGCGCACAATGGTCTTGCCTGAAGAAGACCAAAGAGTTCGAAACGCGTCCTGTGCTGTCTTCTCATTTGTTTTCCCCCTTTTCATCCGACCGACGAAATGATATT
>JADBJO010000603.1:204286-214286 GCA_016801955.1 Conus betulinus | reverse complement strand
GACAGCACCCCCATCTGCATGATAAACCACCTGACAGCACCCCACCCGCATGATAAAACCACCTGACAGCACCCCACCTGCATGATAAACCACCTAACAGCACCCCCATCTGCATGATAAACCACCTGACAGCACCCCCATCTACATGATAAACCACCTGACAGCACCCCCATCTGCATGATAACCACCTGACAGCACCCCCATCTACATGATAAACCACCTGACAGCACCCCCATCTGCATGATCAACCACCTGACATCACCCTTATTTCTGCATGATAAACCACCTGACAGCACCCCCATGTGCATTATAAACCACCTGACAGCACCCAAATCGTCCACCATATTTGGACATGGGAATTAGATCAATCAACAAGACAAAGCTGATGGAATAATTATGAATAGATTTTTTCTTATAGAATGTCTAAAATCAGTGGGGAAAATGTTTAGATTTAGAGAGAGATTAGAGGATTACAGGACTAAGTCAATGTGGGCGGTTGTCAGTGTTAGACGTCTTCAACAATCCTTCCCTGTCTTGAAACATGTTCAACAACCCCCACCCCATCCCACCCCTCTGTCAAAACATGTTTAACAATCTCTCTCTCTCTCTCTCTCTCTCTCTCTCTCTCTCTCTCTCTCTCAACAGTTGTACAATCTCTCTCTGTCTTCAAACACATTCAACAACCTCTCCTCTCTCAAAACATGTTCAACGACCCCCCCCCCCCCCCCTCTCTCTCTCTCTCTCTCTCTCTCTCTCTCTCTCTCTCTCTCTCTCTCTCTGTCTCTCTCTTGAAACATGCTCAACAATATCTCCCTCTCTTAAAACATGTTCAACCCCCCCCCCCCCTTCTCTCCCTCTCTCTTTCTCTCAGAGACTGAGACAGAGACACGGAGGCAGAGAGAATGGCGGAACAGAGGGATTTTGGAACAGACAGAAAAAAAAAACCCAACGAAACAGACAGAGAGAGAGATATACAGATGAGTCAAACAGAGAGAGAGAGAGAGAGAGAGAGAGAGAGAGAGACCGACCGACCGACCGGCCGACCGACCCGACAGACAGACAGACAGGACTCCCGGAAAAGAGACGGAGCGGCATGTCTCGTTATACCTCGGGACCCGAGAAGAGAACTACCTGTGAACACATGACGTGGCAATTTTGTTTTCATTGGCTGATGAAAAGAGGGGGAGAAAAAGTCCCTAGGCTATGATCTGACTGACTCATCTGTCACAGGGACTATTGATTTTCCAGGGTTTTTCCCCTTGTTAAGAAGGTTTGTTTCTTTCCAACAAGACCTTGGACAACTGGCCTTAAAGCAGACATCAAGCTGCAAGTCGTTGTGTGATACATGACAGTGCACAGCCCAAAACTGAATCTGTCTCTGTCTCTGTCTCTGTCTCTCTCTCTCTCTCTCTCTCTGTCTCTGTCTCTCACTCTCTCTCTCTCTCTCTCTCTCTCTCTCTCTCGCTCGCTCGCTCGCTCTCAAACAGCCATTTATCTGTTTGCTGCTGATGCCTCTTCTGCTATTGCTGCAGCTACTACTGCTTCTACTCTTCTTTCTGCTGCTGCTGCTACTTCTACTGCTATCACTATTTCTACTACTCCTACTACCCATACCACCCCTGCTCTCCTCCTCCTCCTCCTCCTCCTCCTCCTTCTCCTCCTCCTCACTACTACTACTACTACTACTACTACTCCTACTATTACTACTACTGCTGCTACTGCTCCTGCTGCTGTTGCTCCTGCTGCTGTTTATTCCACTCAGTGGGGTGAGTCAATAACTATGAAACTATGACTCATAGAGATTTAAGATTTGCACGACATTGGACGCACACACTTTTCACCGGATGTGCTTTTTGAGTTTTGAAAAAGATGTAACTATCTTTCCTTTGATCTAATGCTGGGTTGAAGACGGACACAGCTTCCAGTTATTTCGAATAAGTTTGAAAAGAATCTGATCCATTGATTTTACACGCACGCACACACACACACACACACACACACACACACACACACACACACACACACACACACACACACACACACAAACAAATACGCATTTAATGGATGTCGTCGATGTTGGAGCCTTGATATTGTCCCTGGTGGTCGGCGGGGCCATAAACACAAACAGGAATTGAAAACCAGGGAAAGAGGGCAGGTCAGATACAGTCTTACGTCACATCTGTGAGGGCTTTCCACTTATGTCATTTCTCATCTAAACGAGTATTTTTTTTTTCTTTTGTGAACGATTTATTGGTTCTTGTTAAAATTAGTTTCATCCAATAGATTATAGATCTTTGCAATAAGGACAGTGCTCTTGACAAAGAGATGATCATGATGATATCGTTGATAATTGTGTTCAACACGACAGAACAGCAGAACTTAGAACACTAAAGGTGACACAAAGATAATTCAACTGAGAAAGTAGGAGACTGCAACGGATTGCCGCTTTACTGGAAAACAAATACCCCCCCACCCCACCCCCCAAAAAAAAAAAAAAAAAAAAGCCACAAGAACATTCAAACAAACAAACAAAACAAATAAACGAAATGCAGAACAGGCAAGACGCGAAGTAATGTATATTTGTTACACGATGCAAAAACAGGCAAGTCAATTTTCAACGAATATATCATCTTCATGCGTTACCTACGACAGACATAAAGAATGCCCCCAAACAATCCGCCCCTGGATGCCTGTCAGCCTGAACCTTGAATTGTGCTTCATGCTGACTGAAATGTGTGTGTGTGTGTGTGTGTGTGTGTGGGGGGGGGGGGGGGGGGGGGGGGGGGGGGGGGGGGGGGGGGGGGGGGGGCGCGCATTTTAAAGGTTTGTTTGAAACTTCTGAACAAGACACATTTGTCGAAAATGACTCGCCTCTTTTTGTACATTAGAAGATTGAATGGGTGTCACCTTGCGCCCGTTTTCTTGTTTCTTAGTTTGATTGTTTTGTTTGCTTTTGGTTTTTGTTGTTGTGTTGTTTGTTTATTGGCACTTTGGCTGGAGGAGGGAGAGGCTATAAGACTCTTCTCAAGTGTGGCAACACTAATAACAAGTTAAAAAAAAAAAAAAAAACAGAAAACAGTTTGCCTTGAAATTTGCAAAGTTTGAAATAAATAAGATTTTCTATTAAAAAAAAAAACGTCTGCAGAATCTAATGTTTCTGAGGATTTAACCTGACCCTGAATGTATCTGGGAAGGAGCTCTGAAACTGAACTCTGTTTCTAAAAAAGACACTCCGCCAAAAGATCCACTTCAAACCACGACCAGTTCCACACGGAATTGTTTCTCACTGGTCTATGATTGCGTGCTAGGAAATGGTGATTCCTAGCTAAAAAAAAAAAAAAAAAAAAAAAAAAAAAAAAAAAACAAGAAGACTCTTTGGTTCTGATTATATTTATATCTGCCGCCATTGTCCGAATGATATACCGTGAGCTGCAACAATGCCCTTCCATCCCACAATGCACGACAAGGGCGTGTGCGCATGACAGGATGAGTGTTCTCCGTGCGTGCTGTGACGATGTTACGAGAGTAGCGTAGATCGATCATGTGTTGGATTTGTTGTGTTGTTATTCGGTTTTGGATGGAAGGGGAATAATGATATGGACCGGCTTTGAGGTAGTGTGTGTGTGTGTGTGTGTGTGTGTGTGTGTGTGTGTGTGTGTGTCTCAGTGTACACATGTATACGTCTCTCTCTCTCTCTCTCTCTCTCTCTCTCTCTCTGTCTCTGTCTGTCTGTCTGTCTGTCTGTCTGTCTGTCTGTCTCTCTCTCTCTCTCTCTCTCTCTCTCATTGCATGTATGCGAAAGTCACGCGCAAGAATGTGTATGTGTGTATACATACAAACGTATGTACATGTTTGTACGTGTTCTTGCATGCTCACGTTCATGCACGTGTATGTGAGTGAGTGTGTGTGTGTGTGTGTGTGTGTGTGTGTGTGTGTTCGTGAGTGTGCGTGCGTTTGCACGTGCGGGCAAGTGTGTGTGTGTGTGTGTGTGTGTGTGTGTGTGTGTGTGTGTGTGTGTGTGTGTGTGTGTGTGAATACACGCGTGGACTCGCGCACATGTGTGCGTGCGAGTGTGTATGTGCATGTGTGCGTGCGCGCGCGCGCGTGTGTGTGTGTGTGTGTGTGTGTGTGTGTGTGTGTGTGTGTGTGTGTGTGTGTGTGTGTGTGCGTGCGTGTGTGAGTGTGTGTGTGTGTGTGTATGTGTGTGTGTGTGTGTGTGCGTGTGTGTGTACATGTGCGTGCGCGCGCACGCGCGCGCGTTTGTTTGTGTGTGTGTGTGAGACATATACAGGTCCAGTGGCCATCAATTGAAGCTAGACTGCTCTAAATGTTGAAGTCGTTAATCAACATCGCATGGTTTCGGATCAGAGACTTTGATATTGTTTGCAATCAGTTCATGCTTTCTGAATGATTGATGTCACCGCACACATGAGACCGGACAGACGAGAGTGTTGGTGTTAGTCATTGGACATTGTTTCTTTTTTTTCCGCTCATCTCCCCCGCAATGAATAATTATGGAATACTGTCAGTGATTTTTTTTCACCAATGAATTCATACGCACATGCAAGCGTTTAATATATATATATATATAAAAACAAAGCTTGCTCTTATGCCTTAGATTGAAAAACTCACCAAACATACTACGGTATTGCACACCAGCCTTTTTCTGGGATAGCATTCTTCTTGAAACCGAGAAGGCAGAGGAGTCAAGTTACCACTTTCCGCGGTCACTGAGAAGAAACAATCAGGTTTCGAAATATCGGTATCTGACCAGAAGTTATATGTTAGTGAATTTCCTCCCCATTGGAGACTGTCTCCCCCTTGGAGACTATAAGCTTGCTGAAGGCTCATTCTGAGAAGCATTTTATTATTCCTTATTCACCCACTCAAGCACATACTGATAGTTAGGCAGAATTATCTCCCACAGAAGATACGAATGTTTATCTCCCACTATTTCTTCGATGTAAGACATAAGAGCAAGCTTTGTTTATAACTGAATATTTCTTGCAGTCATTGCAACACCAAGCTGCTCTGTAAGTTGCTGGAATGGCGCTCGGTTATTTATCCTTGGAATTTATTTGTTTATTTTAGATATATATATATATATATATATAAAACAATTAAGTAGTGGGGAAAAACAAGTGCACGTTAACAATTCTTCCATCATTATAGTAATGACTTGGCAAAATTTGAAAACTGAGAGGAGAACGAAAATTTAAGATGAAGTAAATGGGAAAATGTATATCATAGATATGAAAACCCTTCACTAGCTGCATGAGAAAACTAACGCAATCCCTCTCGAAGACAGATCTATATGTATCGCCTGCTCCGAGACTTTTCATCTGCTGGATCGGACTCATCAGGGAGGCACGGCCGATTATGTCTGTGCTTTGGGCGTCAGATAGAGACACACCACAGTCCATAATTCTGTGGTGTTCCGACCGCCAAGGTTCGAAAAAGAATCCAACAGCACCCCCAAAAGCAGCCAGCGAAAGGTAGTAGAATTAAACAAAACGAAAGTGTGGAGAGGAAAAAAAGTTGTTGAAAACTAAAAACATTACGCAAACAGTATAAAATGTAAGGGACAATCTTTGAGCCTATGCTTGAGGATCCATTTAAGGATGCAAGGGAGATCAAAAGATATGGAACAGTTTGAGTGGTCAGCTCTGCTGTTCAATAACCCAAGCATTGTCAGTGGCTAAGAATGTGCAGAACAACCTTTCTTGGATCTCGTAAGAGATGCAATCACCCACTGATTGACCAAACAATACAATACAATACAATATATATATATATATATATATATATATATATATATATATATATATATATATATATATATGTGTGTGTGTGTGTGTGTGTGTGTGTGTGTGTGTGTGTGTGTGTGCTGTGTGTCTGCCTGTCTGTCTATCTTGCTCTCTCCTGTCTCTCTGTCTGTCTGTGTCTGTCTGTCTGTTTCTCGTTCTCCCTCCCTGTGTCTGTCTGTCTGTCAGTCTCCTTCTCTCGCTCTTTTTTCTCTGTCTGTCTGTCTGTCTGTCTGTGTCTATTTGTCTGTCTCTCCCTCTCTCTCTCTCTCTCTCTCTCTCTCTCTCTCTGTCGGCATGTCTGTTTTTCTCCCTCTCTGTCTCCCTCCCTCTCTCTCTCCCCTCTCTCTCTCTCTCTCCCTCTCTCTCTCTCTCTCTCTCTCTCTCTCTCTCCCTCTCTCTCTCTCTCCCCCCCTCCCTTCCTCGCTCTCCCATTACCCCACCTCTCTTTCTCACACATTTGATCATTTACACCTCCAATCCTCCCTCCCTCCACCTTTTTTCCCCCTGCTCGCCCACGCTCGTCCGTCCGTCATGTGTCGCGAGCAAGTGATTTTCAACTCGGTCAAGGCGAGGAAATCGATAGTAGTGTCATCGACGTCAGATTCCACACAGTACAAGGAAAAAAATAAAAGAAAAAAAAAAGAAAAAAATTGAACGGTAAACATCCGGAACCCACACAGAGACGACAGGGGCCGTATATCCAAGACGTCAGGGACATGGAAGCAACAAGTATCATTGCACAGGAATCCGCTGCCAGTCTGTCAGTTCTCACAGTATATGAATCCACTGCCAATCTGTCAGTTCTCACAGTACAGGAATCCGCTGCCAGTCTGTCAGTTCTCACAGTATATGAATCCACTGCCAATCTGTCAGTTCTCAAAATACAGGAATCCGCTGCCAGTCTGTCAGTTCTCACAGTATATGAATCCACTGCCAATCTGTCAGTTCTCAAAATACAGGAACCCGCTGCCAGTCTGTCAGTTCTCACAGTATATGAATTCACTGCCAGTCTGTCAGTTCTCACAATACAGGAACCCGCTGCCAGTCTGTCAGTTCTCACAGTATATGAATCCACTGCCAGTCTGTCAGTTCTCAAAATACAGGAACCCGCTGCCAGTCTGTCAGTTCTCACAGTATATGAATTCACTGCCAGTCTGTCAGTTCTCATAGTACAGGAATCCGCTGCCAGTCTGTCAGTTCTCACAGCACAGGAATCCGCTGCCAGTCTGTCAGTTCTCACAGTCCAGGAATCTGCTGCCAGTCTGTCAGTTCTCATAGTACAGGGATCCACTGCCAGTCTGTCAGTTCTCACAGTCCAGGAATCCGCTGCCAGTCTGTCAGTTCTCACAGTCCAGGAATCTGCTGCCAGTCTGTCAGTTCTCATAGTACAGGGATCCACTGCCAGTCTGTTAGTTCTCACAGTGCAGGGATCCACTGCCAGTCTGTCAGTTCTCACAGCACAGGAATCCGCTGACAATCTGTCAGTTCTCACAGTGAAGAGACCGCAGGTGGAAATTGAAACAAACTCCAAAGCAAAATGATTTACCGTTCCCCGAAAAACGAAAACAAACAAACAAACAAACAAACAAATTACAAAGACAAAGCATGACGCGTTTCGACACTGCTAATCAGTTATTGACAACCGATCGATACAGACACACTTCACTCAGGGGCATGGAAGGGAGGCGGGGGAGGTTGGGAGAGGGGGAGGGGTGGTGGGGGTGGAGGAGTGTGTGTTTGGGGGGGGGGGGAGTCGGCAGGCAGCATGAAGATTGGGCAGATGGAGACTCGTGCGGAAATCCTTCCAGCCTGTCTTTGAATATAGCTTTAATTGATGAAGGGATGACGCGTTGCTATCCAGGAAGTATGCTGGCTTTTAATGAAGGGATGACGCGTTGCTATCCAGGAAGTATGCTGGCTTTTAACGAAGGGACGACACGTTGCTATCCAGGAAGTATGCTGGCTTTTAACGAAGGGATGACGCGTTGCTATCCAGGAAGTAGGTGGCTTTTCAATGAAGGGATGACGCGTTGCTATCCAGGAAGTATGCTGGCTTTAAATGAAGGGATGGGGTGAGCGCGGGCACTGCTAAAAAGTGGACAAAGGGGAGGGGGGAGGGGGGGAGAGGAGGAGAGGGGGGGGAGGATTGAGCGTGATGACCATTTAGTTTTCACCACTGTGTAGGTTCGCAGTTTACCATTGTATGGAGAGAAAGGCCTTTCAGATCTGTAGGAGGGGCCGAAATAGCTCAGTGGTAGAGCGCCGGACTCGTAATCTTCGTGATCCTGGGGTTGCGGGTTCGAATCTCCACCGGGCCGTTTCGGTGCAGGGAGATGTTTTCCTTCGGAGTTAACATTGTTCTGACTCCATTTCCTATACACTCCTTCGAATGAGAGTATAAACCGAGGTTCCGTGTGTGAACGCACGCAGAACATCTTGCACACACGTAAAATTCCATCACCAACTTTCGGAAGAGAAGGCCAGTTTTGGCCGTGGGTATGGATGACACATTACACATAGCATGCTCCTTCCCCGAAATTGGACTATTGCTGCCTTAATGGCGGGATAAAAAAAAAAAAAAAGGAAAAAGGTCATGCACACAAAACTCCACTCCCTTTGTTGGGTAGATGGGATTAATCCTTGCCTGTCTATACAAGGAGTGTCCGCAGGAGCATCAGCCTGCGCACGCAGAAAACAAAACAAAACAAACAAACAAACAAACAAAAAATAAATAAAAGTTTCTTTTTTAAGTCTGCAGGAAATTGTTTGAAAACGAATACCCTGGTGGCAGTGGCTTATAAAACATTAGGGGGAAGTTGACATTCTTTGATTAGATATATATTTAGTCTCCATGATCAGTATGCTCAGTGCATGAGGGACTTACCCGCACAAAGTTGAATGGACATACACATGCAGATACACACAGGCAGACAGGCAGACAGACAGACACACACACACACACACACACATGCACACACACACACACACACACACACACACACACACACACACACACACACATACACACACGCACATATACACACACGCGCGCGCGCGCGCGCGCACGCATGCATGCGTGCGCACTCGCACGCACACACACACACACACACACACACACACACACACACACACACAAAATGAGAAAAAGAGCACATTCTCTCTGTCTGTCGGTCCGTCTGTCTCTGTCTGTCTGTCTGTCTGTCTTTCTGTCTGTCTGTCTGTCTGTCTGTTCTCTGTCTGTCTGTCTGTCTCTCTCTCTCTCTCTCTCTCTCTCTCTCTCTCTCTCTCTCTCTCTCTCTCTCTCTCTCTCTCTCTCTCTCTGTGTGCTGCATTCATTATAATTTTCCTGTGATATTGTTACCGCCCTCATCATATGGAGCTAAGGACTGAAATGATTAAATCATCTGAATCTGAGTCTCTCCTCTCTCTCTCTCTCTCTCTCTCTCTCTCTCTCTCTCTCTCTCTCTCTCTCTCTCTCTCTCTCTCTCTACTTCCAGACAAACCACGAACTGTAACTCATTCTGATCTTTGTCAACGCTGATAGAATCGATAGTGTGTGATTATCATCAGACTCCATCAGAAAAAAAAAAACAACAACACAAAAACACGCACGTAAACCACAGGAAGTCACAACATGATAGATTATTGAACAAAAAAAAAAAAAAACAACCAAAACCAAAACCAAACAAAAACCCAAATCCGGTCTGGGGAAAATGGAGCCAACCCGAGGCATTGCACTAGAATCAAGCGCCAATCAGCTCGTGACAACAGATCAATACAGAAACATGTTCCTCCCCCCTCCCCCCTTTCCCCCGACAGGGGGATGGGGGGAGGGAGTTGGAGGGGGGAAGGCAGAGGGGCAGGCAGACAACATGGCCGTTTGGAAGGATCGAGAGTCCTGTGATTTATTTCACGTGTCTGTAAACACGACTTTAATGAATTAACAGATGGCTTTGCGATTGACTTTGGAAGCGTTTTTTTTGTTTGTTTGGGGTTTTTTTTTGTCATCAATGGAGGGGGAAGGCACTGGCTCTGCCAAAGGCAGTGGAAAAAGGGGGCAGAAGAAGAGCGTGAGCGTAATGACCCTAATAGAATTAATGGTTGCCTGAGAATACCAGCTGACAACATTACAGTCTGGTCATTGTGACATTCAGCAAATTTTTTGCTCAAGCTCCACTTCGGGATAACTTATT
>JADBJO010000603.1:196786-199286 GCA_016801955.1 Conus betulinus | reverse complement strand
AACAGGTGGGCCATAGAGGAGAGAGATCACAGAGAGACACAGAGAGAAGAGGAGAGAGACCACATGCATAGAGGGAGAGAGATCCACAAACAACAAACAACACAGGTAGGCCAGAGAGGAGAGAGATCCACATACGGGTGGGCCATGAGGAGAGGAGATCAGGACTACAACAGACCAGGTCAACGACAGGGGCAAAGGGGGGGTTAAGAGGGGAGGGCCACATACAACAAACAGGGCCATAGAGGGAGGATGGGAGACAACGGTGGGCAATAGAGGAGAGGGAACAAGGCAGTGAGACAGGTGGTTAGTTGGGTGTAAACGCGAAGATTTACCCTGATGAGAGACCTGAGGGAGAGAGAAGAGAGGAAAAGGCAGAAAGAGGAGACGAGAGGGAGTGAGACATGGCGACCTTGAAACTGCTATTTCGGTGTTCAGAGAACCAGACAGGCACAGCAAAGAGAGGAGAGAGAGAGAGAGAGAAAGAGAGAGACAGACAGACAGGAACAGACAGAGACAGAGAGAAAGACAGAGAGACAGAGACAGACAGAGAGAGACAGACAGAGAGAGACGTCTGTGTAAGCACAAACCAGAGACGTCATAGGTTCGATCGTCTTCCACACTCCGTCGTGTATTGTTTGCTCCAGTCCCTAGGGGTTTATCTGTGGACTTCCAGGTGTCACAGGTCACAGCCATTCCACGCAGGAAGAATCACTGCTGCTTGGTCGTCTTTAAACATCTTTTCTTTTTCCCTGTCAACGATCCGAAAGAATTTGATGAAACAAAAATCACCTCGATGTTTCCGGTTTGTTTACGTAGACACCAAAAAACGCACAAGTCAACATATCTATGGTTTCAACAATTCCGGTTTTGTTCTATGTAAATGTCAAATAAACACACCCAGCTAACATTTTCATGCTTTAAACGATTCTAGTTTGTTCTATGTGAATGCTAAATAAACATGCAAGTTAACATATCCATGGATTGATTCCAATTTTCATTCTATGTAAATGTCTAAGAAACATACAAGTTGAACATATCTATGGCTTAAACGATTCCGGTTTGCTCTATGTGAATGTTAAATAAACATACAATTTAACATATTCATGGATTAAACGAGTCCAATATTTATTCAGTGTGTTGTTGTTGTTTTGTCCGTCGAGACGACGAAGACCATCTAGTCATCCTGGGATCGGGGGGTGAGTGGTAGATGGCTGGTCAGGCCGATCTGCTCCCGGAAAGATTTATCACAGTACGGACAGGGGATGGTGGCAGCAGCTGGAAATCTGTTGACACTCCATCTTAATGGAGTGTCCTGCGCGTGCCTGTACCCATCGTCAACACAGCGCAGGCCTCCAAGGGTGGTACAGGACTGCTCTAAAGGCAGGTGAAGACAGTGTTTCTCTGGGTCTTCCCCAGCACCTTCGGGTGTTTCTTTTTCTTCAGTACGGACAGGGGATGGTGGCGGCTGCTGGAGATCTGTTGACACTGGTCTTCCTGATCATCCTGCGCTGCTCAGCTGCAGCAATTCTGTGTAACTGTCAAATAAAACGCTCAAGTGAACATATTCATGGCTTAAACAATTCCGCTTTTGTTCTATATAAACGCCAGATAAACACACAAGTTAGCATACGCTTTGTTTCTTTATAAACGCCAGATAAACACACAAGTTAGCATATTTATGGTTTAAATGATTCCGGTTTTGTTCTCTATGAACGCCAAATAGACACACAAGTTCACACATTTACGGGTGAAACGACTCCGGTTTTGATATTGAACAAAAACGTGTCTTGACCCCACAGGGAAATGTTGTTGTGGGGTTTTGAGTAGAGGCCTTCTGTGGAACTTCTATCTAGTAATTTTCCTGGACAGCAATTTCGGTGCGTCACTTCAAAATCTGCACCAGGGCTGACTCTGCCTACATATGTCACCCATGAGAGGCGTGGTCAAACGCACACACACACACACACACACACACACACACACACACACACACACACACACACACACACACAGGAGAGAGAGAGAGAGAGAGAGAGAGAGGAGAGAGAGGAGAGAGAGAGAGAGAGAGAGAGAGAAGAGGAGATGTTTTTTTTGGGAAAGGAATAAGCACAAGTCAGTGGCTTTTTTTCATCCAGCTCTGAAACATGGGAAAGGTATCTGAGAGAGAGAGAGAGAGAGAGAGAGAGAGAGAGAGAGAGAGAGAGAGAGAGAGAGAGAGAGAGAGAGAGAGAGAGAGAAATGTTGTTTATTTAGGGAAAGGAATAAGTACATGTCGGTGGTTTTTTTTTCATCCAGCCTTCAAACATGGGAAAGATATCTAAGAGAGTAACACACACACACCACACACACACACACACACACACACAGAGAGAGGTATACAGAATCGAGAAAAGTCATTGCAAGCAACAGGAAAAGGCAATAACACACACACACAAAAACGAATTAAATCCCACATAAAGATACAAGGGCTATTGAAAAAAAAAGTCAGCAACCAGCAGCA
>JADBJO010000603.1:186786-189286 GCA_016801955.1 Conus betulinus | reverse complement strand
CCCAAAAGAGATAGAAAACCTCCAACATATCTGGCTGATTACAAAACAGATTTTGAGGAAGATGATCAGGCAATGATGACAAGTATTGATTATTGTTACAAATGCCATACTTTCCCTCAGAATTATAAAGAAGCCATTCAGTCCTTTGATTCTACTTTTTGGAAAGTGCAATGGAAGATGAAATGAATTCCCTGAAAGAAAATGAGACCTTCACTTTGACCACTCTTCCTGAGGGTAGAAAAGCAGTGGGGGGTCGATGGGTGTATACCATGAAAGAAGATTGTAGTGGATCAAAATCCTACAAAGCTAGATTTGTTGCTAAAGGATACAGTCAGATGAAAGGTGTAGATTATCATGAAACATTTGCACCAACTGCAAGTATGACATCAATACGCACTTTGATGCAACTTGCTGCTCAGTACAACCTGATTTTACATCAGATGGATGTAAAAACAGCCTACCTCAATGCTCCTATAGACTGTGAGATTTATATGGAGCAAGCTGAAGGTTTTGAAGTACAACCTGATATTGAAGGGACCAAGCTTGTGTACAAGCTAAATAAATCACTGTATGGATTGAAACAGTCAGGAAGAAATTGGAACAATCTACTACACAGCCATTTAATCCAGAACCCAGTTTGTTCAGAGTGTCAGTGATCATTGTGTGTAACAAGATGTTGTGGTGATGAGTTTACTGTTATTGTTGTGTGGGTGGATGATATGATCATTGCTGCAAACAGTGAAAAACTGTTGAACAAGACCAAACAAGTTTTGAAAGATAGATTCAAAATGAAAGATCTGGGGAAACTGTCTTACTTTTTAGGCATTGATTTTGAACAGGGAAATGGTTTTGTCAAAATGAACAGAGAAAAGATATGTTGAAAAGATCCTTGAAAAGTTTGGAATGACTGATTGTAAACCTAGATGTACTCCCTGTGAACAGAAGATTGAATGTACTAAAGATGATGATCCTGTTGATGCCAAAAGATATCGTGAAGTTGTGGCAGTTTAATTTATCTGATGTCATGTACTAGACCAGACATTTGTTGGATTGTAACCAAATTGTCACAGTATCTATCCAACCCACAGCAGGCTCATTGGATAGCAGTCAAACATGTTTTCAGATACCTGAAAGGTACTTCAGACTATGAGCTGTGTTATAGGAAGTCTGAAGATGGCTTGACTCTGACAGGATTCAGTGATGCTGATTGGGCCTCGTCCATAGATGACAGGCGTAGCACTTCAGGTTACTGTTTCCGAATGACAAAAACAGGTCCTTTGATTTCATGGAAATCAAGGAAGCAACCTACTGTAGCATTGTCAACATGCGAAGCAGAGTACATAGCCTTAGCGGCATCTGTACAAGAGAGTCTGCATCTCTACAACCTGCTAAATGAGATTGATATTGGATGTCAATACAAATCAGTCCTGATTTTTGAAGACAACCAGGGTACAATAGCCCTGGCAAACAATCCTGTCAACAGGCAGCGTTCAAAACACATTGATATCCGCTATCATTTCATTCGCAATGAAGTGAACAAGGGCAGAATAGTTCTTAAATACTGCCCAACACAAGAAATGTTGGCAGATATAATGACAAAGCCTGCCACAAAATTTCAGCTACAACAGTTCAAAAGTGTTATTTTTGGAAAATGAATCTCCATGTCTGTTCCAGAATATTGTGTGAATGTGTATATATGTACCTAAATATGTGGATTCATTACACAGAGAGAGACTTGATGATTTCAGAATAATTGTCATGTGTGAGCTGAATAATTCTTGACTTAGTTTAAAATGTTTTAAAGGTCACGTACGTAGTAACTTAGTTAAAAAAAAAAAAAAAAAAAAAAAATGGGACTGTGTGTATGTTTAATTAATGGTTAATATTAATAGTACTATGTGACAATCAAAACAAAGTTAAATAGTTGGATTTTGAAGTCATGTCTATTTCATATATTATTGTTTCAGATCAAGTGGGGGTGTTGGCATAGTGATCTGACAACAATATTAACGCTGAGTAGTATTTATGTGTGCGTGTGTCTAAAGTTATGTCCCTTGGTCATGTGATCTGAAAACCGGAATAAATATCGTACACCCTTTCCCCATCTCCACTGTGATGTAGTACAGCCCCTCTCCCCCATCTCCATTGTGATGTAGTACAGCCCCTCTCCCCATCTCCACTGTGTAGTGGTACAGCCCCTTCTTCCCATCTCCACTGTGATGTAGTACAGCCCTCTCCCCATCTCCACTGTGATGTAGTACAGCCCCTCTCCCATCTCCACTGTGTAGTGGTACAGCCCCTCTCCCCATCTCCACTGTGATGTAGTACAGCCCCTCTCCCCATCTCCACTGTGCAGTGGTACAGCCCCTCTCCCAATCTCCACTGTACAGTGGTATAGTTCTCTCCCATCTCCACTGTGCAGTGGTACAGCCCCCTCTCCCCATCCCCAGTGTGATGTAGTACAGCCCCTCTCCCCATCTCCACTGTGCAGTGGTACAGA
>JADBJO010000603.1:152500-180517 GCA_016801955.1 Conus betulinus | reverse complement strand
CTACAACCTCTCTCAATGGCAAACCAGCTAGTTAGCTTGCCATTGACAGAAACTGTTGATTTAATGTTTTTATAAAAAGTTTTAATCCATCGACAGAAGTCAGGGCCTAAACCAAATGCTGTTTAGACCTTAAACATGAATTGTAAGTCAACACTATCGAATGCTTTTTCAAAGTCTAAGCATAGTAATAGCCCAGATTTTCTAGTTTTAACAAGGTAATCCATGAGATCGTAGATAAGTCGAATGTTATCTCCTAAATATCGATTTGGTATAAGCCACTCTGATCTTCACTTATGATTGAACTTAAAAACATATTTTAATCTGTTAGAAATGCACGCAGATCCAATTTTATACACTACATTCAAAAGCGATATTGGTCTCTCAGTTTTTTATTTGGTCTTTGGGTTTATCCCCTTTCGGAATGCATATGATGACCCCCTCCTTCTGGGTAGTGGATAGTTCCCATTTTGTCAAACCCTTCGTTAAAGATCTTACGACATATGACCCTAACTGTAACCAAAAAAAACTAAAGAACTCAGCTGTGAAACCGTCACTTCCAGGGCTTTTGTTGTTGTCAATATTTTTTAACGCATATCCAGCTTCTTCTAAAGTTATTTTCCCCTCCAGAGTATTTCTGTCCTCTTCCGTTAATTGTGGCAGTTGGTCAGTAAGGCTTGAGATTTCACACTGTTCTACAACTCTTTCCGAATATAAATTTTTGTAAAATGAGTTCACTGCCTCAGCAATGTCATTATCATTTGCTAACGTTGTACCGTCCCTTAATGTAAGTTTCGTTATATGTTTACTTACATAGTTCCTTTTTTCAAGGCTGCAGAAGTATTTTGTTATTTTTTCCCCTTCGGCAACCCATCTTGCTCTTGAACGCAACAAGACACCTTCCATTCTTTTATGTCTTAAACTGACCAGTTCTTGTTTGCAATTTTCAGAGCTGCTTTTTCTTCATCAGTATGTAAACCCTTTCTTTCAATTTGTTCTATATTTTTTTTCAAGTTCTTTTTCTTTTGAAAGCTTCACGTTTCTTCATTGTTGCGTAGGCAATAGTTTTCCCTCTAATCTTCATCAGCAGCGTATCCAAGAACAGCTGATCTGAGATAAACAAACTGCAGATCAAACTTTGCTATATTTTCTATGGAATCACGACAATAAGGTAGGGCTGCGTACTCTTCAGTTACCTCTTTGATTACATTATTTATTTCTTCCACATATCTCATGTCTCTTTAATAGGGAACTATTGAATTTCCACAGTAGACTTCTCCTCTCTTGTTGGCCACATTGCAGAGTTAATAATATCAAGGAGTGATCAGATCGGTAGCCAGGTAGTATATCTGCTTCCGTAACATAACTACTTAATATATCCGAAATCAGAAAATAATCTAGTCTACTCTGCTGGAATGGCGTGTTCCTTCTCCATGTGTATCTCCTGAGCTCGGGATTCAATTCCCGCCAAACATCTACGAGGTCAAGATTATCCATCATATCCTCTATTTGTTCTTGTGCCTTTGGATTATTATTGTGTTTGTAGTTACAGCAGTCAAGAGTATAATTTCGGACAGAGTTCCAGTCTCCCGCAATGATTACTTTTTCAACCCCTGTATCTCGAATCTGTTTTTCTAATGTAATATAAAACTGTGGATCGTCACGATTAGGTCCATACAAATTCACAATTAATAATTCCATATCCATTGCTTTTATCGAGGCAAAAATATGGTTGCCAAGTCGGTCCTTATAAATCTTGTTCAAGCGAAAATCAAAGTTATTATTAAATAGTATGGCAACCCCGCAGGAGTTAGAATTATGTGAGGCAAAATAACATTTATAGCCCATTCAGCTTTAATGTAGGCTTCTAGTTTAGGACTACAGTGAGTGTCTTGTAGCAGGTATATCGAAAAAGCTTTTTGTCTTTTTGTACAGATATCTCTTAGATTTTTGGCATGTTTTTTTTCTTATACCCAGGGCTATAATATCTGCAAATAATATTTGATTTTGTTCATTATGAGTATAATAAATAATCTTATAATTCAACTTTTTTTTTTAAAAATCATATTTTTTGCAAGCATACAAAACCCCACAGCAGCAAAACAAAAAACATACAAACCAGTAAAAAAGTGGTTTTAGTGTTTACTGAACACCTGTGTAAATATTTGGTAGTGAATTTACACCCCAAATTGTTGATTTATATGATAAAATTTATGCATTTCTGGGGTACAGTACAATCCAGGTATCAAGGGACACAATTTTGTTTTCTTAGGTAGGCTCACTGATATGCCCACTGCTCTTTCAATTCTTGACATATATCTTAGATACTTGGGAAATTTCTTGTTATCCTTGGCTACAGCAGAGACATCACAATAGTTTGATTTTGTTTGTAATGAGTAGACCAAAAATATACATAATGATGAATGTTTTGTTTGAAAAACAGACACTTTCAGAACATAAACAAAAACTATAGCACTAAAATCACAATGAAATACCACAAAAAAACTGGTGTTAGTATCCTTTGAACTTCAGGACCAACATCTATATTCACAATAAAGCTTGACAATACATAAAAATTTTAGCAACCCATATCATAGGGGGCACTCCAGCCAGGTAACGTGGGAAAGAAGATGGGAACTGCACATTATCCACAGCATCAGTCTGCACATCTTGCAAGCCTCTTGGGAATTTGTCTTGTTTAGCAGAGATGAACTAACAATAACAACACTAAGTGTAACTTCCAATTATTGTCAGTTTTCTTTCACACATGTGGTTTGGTTCACTCATGAACTAAGTGCGATTGATAAAAAGTCATCACCACAGAAGGTAATAAGTAAAACATTGCAAAACCAACCACACCAAAAAAAAAAAAAAAAAAAAAAAAAAAAAAAAAAAAAAAAAAAAAAAAAAGAGACTGCTAAAATATAGGACTGAGCTACAAAAGGCCACACACCACAGATGATGAAAGCACACACACTAACAACTGAAAAATAAACCGGTGTCGCAGAGAATACACCACACCACAGAACCTATGGACAGAAGGATCAGGATCCCACACTACTGTGAATAAATGCCACTTATAGTTGACTGACATACATTTGGGTACACACACACACACACACACACACACACACACACACACACACACACACACACACACACACACACACACACACACACACACACACACACACATATTCAAACACACACACACACACACACACACACACACACACACACACACACACACACACACACACACACACACACACACACACACACACACACACACACACACACACACACACACACACACACACACACACCACACACACCACACACACACCACACATGCACAACACACACACACACACACACACACACACACACACACACACACACACACACACACACACACACACACACATGTACACCCACACCATGCACAAGCACTGCTCTCTCTCTCTCTCTCTCTCTCTCTCTCTCTCACACACACACACACACACACACACACACACACACTGTGCACAAGCACCATATTCAAAAGCTACACACACACACACACACACACACACACACACACACACACACACACACACACACACACACACACACACACACACACACACACACACACAACTCCATTGAAATTATCAATGTTCACCTTGATACCTGGATCACCCGTGAAAAAAAGGTCGAGATTTGGGCAATCAGCACTGGCCTCTGTCCATTCTGAAACAAGTTTAGACTGACGAGTGCCACACCCTCTTCCTCTGCCACACCCCCTCACACTGGACCCTCGCCATTGTCCTGAACCCCCTCCCCTTCCTCGACTCTCCTCCCGACCTCTCACGAAAGGAGGGTGTAAGGCAGTCGACGTAGACGGAATCGGCTCGTTTCTCTCTCGATTCGGGCCCACTTGCGCCGGTATCGCTCGGTTTTGAAGTCGAGGATCAGCTTCGTCATCAATACCAATCTCCGATAGCAAAGGGTGGTGTTGATTGTGATCGCTTTATTCCTCCTCCGAATCGCTTCGTTCCACTTCTCTGAAGTCTTCGTCATCGTTTTCACGGTCGGATAACTTCTTGAAGCACTTCAAGAGCCATTAGATCGTTTGAAAACGGCACGCGCCTGATCGAACTGCCTGCTCGACTCGTCATCTTGAACCGAAAATGACTCGGCCGAACTTTGCCGAAGTTATCGTCCGAGCGGACGACGCGAGCCGGTCAGTCAGCGACCCGCGAAGGGAAGAAAAAAAAACCGTCCTTTAGGGTCCCTACTACCGTTTAAACCATTTTTTCTCCTTGCCTCCCTTTTTTAAATCGCCGAATTTTGATGATGAAATTACCTCGAACGCCGTTCGTGCAAGGGCAAGCATCTGCGAGACCCTGACAGTTCATAGACCCAATTTTGATATCCCTACAAGTCATTACGGTAGACAGATATATACTTAATAGGGATATTCATATGTTTTTCCACAAATTACATGAAAAAGCGAAATGTTTTTCTCATAAAACACATATGGCAAAAAAGAACAAAACTGGAAAGCGGAATCCATGTCACATACACTATGCACATCATCGCTAAAGCATACATCAACATTGCATAATGAGAAATCAATAGAACCTGACACATACCACATGCACACATTTCTACACATAGACATTGAAACATGAATAAATCATGTATAAACATTGAATGTTATCGGATGGTGATCACTGGCATGAGCAGTGCAAAATCGTCATTGGCATCACTCTTTACATTTTCAAAACACTAAATAGCTACCATCTATAGATGGAGGATGATCAAATCGAACAAGGAAAAACAAAGCAGAACAAAACAAAACAAAATGATGGCCGAATTCGGCGGCAGGAGACGCCACCACACAGGTGTTAATTATATAAAGCACAATAATAATTATGCGATGTGATCTTCCTCCCTCGCAATTCACACACACACACACACACACACACACACACACACACACACACACACACCTCTCTCTCTCTCTCCCCCCCCCCCCCCCCCACACACACACACACACACACACACATACACACGCGCGCGCGCGCGCTATGTACACATGCGTACACGCGCGCACGTGCTTTAAACCACACACGAATGCCCCGACAGTGGAGAGGAGAGAAAAAAAAAAAAAAGGGGGGGGGGGGGAACAGAGAGGACGCGGCACGGAAAGCAGGGAAGAGGGGGGGGGGGGGGGGGGGGGGGGGGGCGGAGGCGGAAGAGAGAACGCAGCGGGCGTCAGAGGATAATCTTGTCCTGAAAAGTCGAATAAGTCTTCCCGTTGTGCACAATATTGTAGATCATGACATTAGACATAACGTGCGTACAGATATCAGTGTAAATGCATTTTGAGGTACACAAGCATATTTCAGTTACATACATCAGCAATGTATGAGTGTAAGACGTGCATATATGTGCAGTTTGGACCTAGACAACTCTTTCACAATCTGGTACACACGCAATTTGTCAGCCACAATGTGCAAGTTGGAACACTTACACGTACACAAACGCAAAATGATGCATTTGCACATATTACAAATTTTCATGTTGCTAGTCGTATTTTTGCGCGCGTGTGCGCGCACACACACACACACACACACACACACACACACACACACACACACACACACACACACACACACACACACACTCACTCACTCGCATGAATAAATAAAATAAAAATCTAAAGCAACAGCATCAAGTAAGTCGCACTAGGAACAATTCATAAACTCTTGGTTCACTGGCTAAGTGACACTAATAACATATCAGAATTCTATTCTTTTTTATAGGAACACAAAAATCGCATTGAATATGATGGTAATAATTTATCCAAAGCAGAGGGGAAAAAAAGAAGAAAAAAAAAAACATATAGATGAATTTTTCCCCATTTACAGAGATCACATAGCTACCCACCAGGAGTAAAGAGAAGTAACAAAACAAGAAGTCGAGTATTTACAGCCAAAACAGTCAATGTAAAATCACACACTCCCGTTAAATGATCTGAGCAAGACACAGGTTCAGAAGAGTGTGTTGCCGTCTCTACTCGCGAACACACACACACACACACACACACACACACATACAGGAGCGCGCGCACACATACACAAACACGCGCATGCGCGCGCGCGCGTGCACACACACACACGCACACACGCACGCACACGCGCGCGCGCGCACATAATCGCATACATCTATAGCAGAAAAAGAATGATGAAATATGAGGGGCCCTAAAGCGAGGGGGGGGGGGGGGGGGGGAGGGGGACCAAATACTAGAAGAGGGAGGTGGGGGACCGGGAACGGTACAGGCCTAATAGATGGGGTAACGGGCTTTCTCAGTGTTATATTGTGTGTAAATGCGTGCACAAACATGTGATACATATGCATATTCATGCATACAAAATTGTTTCGCTCACACCACACACACCCTTTTCTTTCCCCTATTTCCCCACCCTCTCTCTCTCCCTCTCTCTCTCTCTCTCTCTCTCTTTCTGTCTCTCTCTCTCTCTCTTTCTGCCTGTATGTGCATGTGTTTTTAATTGATGATCCTAGTGGGTTATGGTTCATGAAAATATATACAACATATTTTCTCCTTTGTGGACATACCTTTTTTTCTTCAAAAATATGGTTTAAAAGCCCACAGCTATTTGCTTATTTTGAGGAAAGGAGGTGGGTTGGTAGAAAGGAGTCCAGGGGCATAGGGCACAGGGAATGGTGTAGGCATGGGAGGGATCAAGACAGGGGCACAGGGAATGGTGTAGGCATGGGAGGGATCGAGACAGGGAATGGTGTAGGCATTGGAGGGATCGAGACAGGGGGACAGGGAATGGTGTAGGCATTGGAGGGATCGAGACAGGGGCACAGGGCACAGGGAATGGTGTAGGCATTGGAGGGATTGAGACAGGGGCACAGGGCACAGGGAATGGTGTAGGCATTGGAGGGATTGAGACAGGGGCACAGGGAATGGTGTAGGCATTGGAGGGATTGAGGCAGGGGCACAGGGCACAGGGAATGGTGTAGGCATTGGAGGGATTGAGACAGGGGCACAGGGCACAGGGAATGGTGTAGGCATTGGAGGGATTGAGACAGGGGCACAGGGCACAGGGAATGGTGTAGGCATTGGAGGGATTGAGACAGGGGCACAGGGAATGGTGTAGGCATTGGAGGGATCAAGTCCAGGGCACAGGGAATGGTGTAGGCATTGGAGAGATCAAGTCCAGGGACACAGAGAATGGTGTAGGCATTAGAGGCCGATCAAATCCAGGGGCACAGGGCACAGGGAATGGCGTAGGCATTGGAGAGATCAAACCCCAGGGGCACAGGGCACAGGGAATGGCGTAGGCATTGGAGAGATCAAATCCAGGGGCACACAGGGAATGGCGTAGGCATTGGAGAGATCAAATCCAGGGGCACAGGGCACAGGGAATGGCGTAGGCATTGGAGAGATCAAATCCAGGGGCACAGGGAATGGCGTAGGCATTGCAGAGATCAAATCCAGGGGCACAGGGAATGCGTAGGCATTGGAGAGATCAAATCCAGGGGCACAGGGCACAGGGAATGGCGTAGGCATTGGAGAGATCAAATCCAGGGGCACAGGGCACAGGAATGGCGTAGGCATTGGAGAGATCAATCCAGGGGCACAGGGAATGGCATAGGCATTGGAGAGATCAAATCCAGGGGCACAGGGCACAGGGAATGGCGTAGGCATTGGAGAGATCAAATCCAGGGGCACAGGGCACAGGGAATGGCGTAGGCATTGGAGAGATCAAATCCAGGGGCACAGGGCACAGGGAATGGCATAGGCATTGGAGAGATCAAATCCAGGGGCACAGGGAATGGCGTAGGCATTGGAGAGATCAAATCCAGGGGCACAGGGAATGGCATAGGCATTGGAGAGATCAAATCCAGGGGCACAGGGAATGGCGTAGGCATTGGAGAGATCAAATCCAGGGGCACAGGGCACAGGGAATGGCATAGGCATTGGAGAGATCAAATCCAGGGGCACAGGGAATGGCGTAGGCATTGGAGAGATCAAATCCAGGGGCACAGGGCACAGGGAATGGCGTAGGCATTGGAGAGATCAAATCCAGGGGCACAGGGCACAGGGAATGGCGTAGGCATTGGAGAGATCAAAAATCCAGGGGCACAGGGAATGGCGTAGGCATTGGAGAGATCAAATCCAGGGGCACAGGGCACAGGGAATGGCGTAGGCATTTGGAGAGATCAAATCCAGGGGCACAGGGCACAGGGAATGGCGTAGGCATTGAGAGATCAAATCCAGGGGCACAGGGAATGGCGTAGGCATTGGAGAGATCAAATCCAGGGCACAGGGAATGGCGGCGTAGGCATTGGAGAGATCAAATCCAGGGGCACAGGGCACAGGGAATGGCGTAGGCATTGGAGAGATCAAATCCAGGGGCACAGGGCACAGGGAATGGCATAGGCATTGGAGAGATCAAATCCAGGGGTACAGGGCACAGGGAATTGTGTAGGCATGGGAGGGATCAGGTCCAGGGGCACAGGGAATGGTGTAGGCATTGGAGGGATCGAGACAGGGGCACAGGGCACAGGGAATTGTGTAGGCATGGGAGGGATCAAGTCCAGGGGCACAGGGAATGGTGTAGGCATGGGAGGGATCAAGTCCAGGGGCACAGGGAATGGTGTAGGCATGGGAGGGATCAAGTCCAGGGGCACAGGGAATGGTGTAGGCATGGAGGGATCAAGTCCAGGGGCACAGGGAATGGTGTAGGCATGGGAGGGATCAAGTCCAGGGGCACAGGGAATGGTGTAGGCATGGGAGGGGATCAAGTCCAGGGGCACAGGGAATGGTGTAGGCATGGGGGGGATCAAGTCCAGGGGGCACAGGGAATGGTGTAGGCATGAGGAGGGATCAAGTCCATTGGGCACAGGGAATTGTGTAGGCATGGGAGGGATCGAGACAGGGAATGGTGTAGGCATGGGAGGGATCGAGACAGGGAATGGTGTAGGCATGGGAGGGATCGAGACAGGGAATGGTGTAGGCATGGGAGGGATCGAGACAGGGGCACAGGGAATGGTGTGGCAGGCATGGGAGGGATCGAGGGGCACAGGGAATGGAATGTAGGCATGGGGGAGGGATCAGGGGCAGGGGCACAGGGAATGGTGTAGGCATGGGAGGATCGATCAAGTCCAGGGGCACAGGGAATGGTGTAGGCATGGGAGGGATCAGGTCCAGGGGCACAGGGAATGGTGTAGGCATGGGAGGGATCAAGTCCAGGGGCACAGGGAATGGTGTAGGCATGGGAGGGATCAGGTCCAGGGGCACACAGGGAATGGTGTAGGCATGGGAGGGATCAGAAATTGGAACACTTAAAGGTCATCCTCTGCCTGCCTGGATATGAACAATGAAGATGCTAGAATTCATTTCACTGTTCATGAGGATACAGATATTGCAAACATTTCTGTCTTGCATCAGGAAGTGTTATGAATGCTGTCTTTCTTTTCCTATTCTGATCGTAGCTTCTTGCTGTGTATTGTGGAATTAGGTGGAAAAAAAAAAAACAAACACGACAGGGGAGGGAGGGGGGGGGGGGGGGGGATGTTTTGTGTCTCTTGTCTTTTGTGGGGCTTCAGTGTGATTACGTCGTCACTGCTGGTTCGGGCCGTTCCATGTACAGCCTTTCTCAGGTTCATGTGGTGGAAGCCTCAGTCCCAGGCAGCACACAGGGAGCAGTCATCACCAGACTGTACGGAGGCAGCCTGCCGAAGGAGACACTGCACTGATGCTGAGTCTCATTGGTGGTGTTCAGTTCCCGTTCTGATCCAACAAACGCAGGATACAACCTGAGACTGCAGCAGCTGATAACACTAACTTGCTCAGTGTGTGTGATTCCTTTCAGTATATGCAGTTTGTTGTTCTGTTCATTTTTTTCCTGTTATCTTCTGCGCTTTTGTCTGTTTGTTTGTTTGTTTCCATTCATTTAGGTTGCTTTTTCACTTAGCATTCTCTTGTTTATAACATTTAAGAACACATTGCGAATGCAGTGAGGAGCTCTTTCAGTAGGTACTCCAAAGTGATTTTTAAAATGTTTTTGACTGTTGTTTTCAATAGGTCAAGGTTATAGAACAACTTAAAACTAAGAAAATTATGTAAAATTTATAGCTGTAGCTTAATTAGGAGCGAAGTTATGATTTTTTAAATATTTAATTTTTTTACGACAGTCGGAATTCCCCTTAAGGGCCATGTTTGGAGGCCTGTAACTCAGCCATTTGGCAAGTGACATGTCTGAAACTATGGGTGATTGATGTCAACTACTTGTAATATACACTGAATTTTTTTCAGACCTGAGGCTCTTGCAGAGTCCGACTACCACACTCCTAAAAATGCCAAAATCTTCATTTGACTGATTTTTCCTTCCATATCGGCAACCAAAACAAGTTATAAAATGACACATCCCTGCTTTCAATTGACATACAAGCATGTAACTTATATCAAAATGATCAGGATTACAAGATCTATCCAATAAGAAGACATTTAAGCATGTCAGCACAATTGTACACCCCCATACCACCTTCACCCCACCCCCACCCCCATCCTTTTACCTAACTTCTTGTGTGCCATATAAACATTACGCATACAAATTAAATATCTCTGCTTGGCAGGATCTTATGAAAACATATGATTGACATTTATACCAAAAGTAATGCTCAGAAGATTAAAAAGCAAGAAACTTTGCCTACCCCCCCCCCCCCCATCCCCTCCTCTCCCACCCCCCCCCTCCTCCCCTCCACCCTAATTCTCCAGTGCCTGTGCTTTCCATGCATTAAACTTATATATATGATTGCCAAGAAATACTGAATATAACAATGCCATTACAAAATAAATACACTCATCCCTTGAGTTTTTACCCTGGCCCATACCCCCTTGCCAGCAGGAACTGAATGGACAAACTAAAGGGTTTACTTAATTGTAGTTGAAAGCTTGAAGAATTGCTCCTCTTTCTAATTGGCATTCATTTTTAGAATTGATAAATATCCGGACGAGCACAGTGTAGAAAACCAAAGGGAGGGATAGGAGTGAGATGTGCATATGCTGGCCAAGGCTCGCAGCTAATCAGTAAACAGCACCAACTTTCAACACACACGCTGACACACAATCACCATCAAAAGTACAAAAGACAGTGTATGGAAATGAAAGATGAATAACAGATTTTGTCTGATGTATTTTCAGTTTTTGATTAATTTTCAAACATTTGGAGAAAATAACAGTCAAATGTGGGTTAACAGCCACTGGCTCTTTCTTAGTCATGGAGAGAAAGTTTGTTTGTGTAGAACTGGCCATTGTTACAGTGTATGTTGACCAGAACAATGCCTGTTGTAGCAGACACTAACCGCAGAGTTTGGAGCACCTGAAAAAAAAAGTAATAAATAGAGTTAGGGTTGTCATTAATTGATAAATTATGATGATAGCTAATCCATTCCATTCAGTCACACACACACACACACACACACACACACACACACACACACACACACACACACTGACTGAAATCAATTTATTGTCAGATTAACTAAACACACACACACAGAATCACACACACACACACATAACACACATTATCACCATAACCGCCAATGACATTGTAGTGCATGAGACAAGTGTTTTAGAATCTCTGCTTGATTTATTTAATAAAGGAAATACAGGCACAAAATTAATATTCTGTACAAAGCTTAAATAAATGTTTATGAACTGCCCCAAAACGTGGACAAAACGAATCACAAGACAAAAAACATCATTCGTTTGTCGACGTTTTTTTGCAGTTCACAAACGTTTTTTTTTAAAGATTTGTTCAGATTTCCGCCTGCAGTCGTCTCACTTTGCAACTAGATCTAATTCTGTGTATGTTTTCCTACTGCAACTGTGCTAGTTTCAGCTGTTCATTCGACATAGGGCCGCAAAAGCGTCGTTGGGCACGGTCACGTGACATAATAAAATTTGATATTTAAGTCGAACAGGAAAGATCTGGTTAAAAAATATCAACAGAAAATAAGCCTTGAAGTCATACAAACTACACCTGTAACATATCCATAAAATCTAAGCAGCAGTTTTAATTTGGTGTAAAATACTAAAACACATACTCCTCTCATCAGCACGACCCTACCATTACCCAGGTCTGATGTTCGGTCGTCAAACAAAAACAAAGTAATCTTCAAAATATATGACAGTAATATAGTTAAATCATGATGTAAAACTGTCGGAGAAGGTTGCAACTTACCATTCAAAATAGCTGGAACGGCGTGGTTTGAAGACGACTCGTCGATATTCGATAGATTCCGTTTAATATTTACGGGTCGCATGCCGTCTTGTACTTAGCGCCATTTCAATTTTCGTGTCGACGTCGAAGCTGCACCACGGCTTGTTTCATAGCTTTGCGCTCCGCGCATTTGAACAGACAAACTTAAACATTTTTACTCAAATGCAGTTTAAACCATGAAGATTTGCGTGAGTGTAAAAGTAAAAATGTCGCTCTTGGTTTTATTCTGGAAATTTTACACGAAACATTTTAAAACGGTTTTTCACTCTGAATTTTCCGTTGAATGCCTACACTTCGTACACGAGACGTTGCGGGGATGACTCTTCTTCCTGTTTAGCGTACTATTTTTAGAACTACTACTAACGGTGCCACCGAGCGCATAGCAGACGACCAAAGGCAGTGATCGGAGCGAGACGCGCGCGCATGGCGGCCGACGCTCGCGGCTACTCCGTAACAGCGCAAACGTTCAACACACGCTTACGCACACTCACCACCAAAAATACAAAAGACAATATATGGAAATGAAAGATAAATAACGGGTTTTGTCAGGCGTACTATTATTTCTTGATTTATTAATAAATTTTTAGAAAATCACAGTTGAATGTGGGCCAACAGCACACTGCCTCTTAGTCATAGAAAAAGGTTTGGAGTACCTACTTTCAGGTGTCTCATGAGTGCTAATCAGACTCGGGGAGGGAGTTTGTGAAGTGAATTTCGCAGAAAAAGAGAAGAATGTATGTCAGAAAAGCAAGTCTGATGGGAGAGGGGTGTCTGTCTAAGGTAGGTCTTTTATCATTGTTTATTTGTTAATGTTTATTCTTTTTTTCATGTCATTATTTTTCTTTTCATTTGCTGTCTTGTCATCTGTACTCCATGCCTCCATGCCCCTCTTCCCCCAGAGGTGCTATTCCCCACACTGCTCGTCCCCAAACCCCAGCCCACATCCAGTTTTGTCCTGTCCCAGTCTCACCACCAAGGGGCAGTCAGTGTCAGGTTGACAACAGGCAGCCTGCCACAGGAGATGCTGCGCTGCTTTCGAGTCTGTGGTGTTGTGGAATCTTGTTTGTTGTGGTCCGACTGTGGTGTTGTGGAGACTTGCCTGTTGTGATGCAACAGAACAGGACTCCGCCTACTGGGGTGTTGTGGAGACTTGCCTGTTGTGATGCGACAGAACAGGGCTCCGCCTACTGGGGTGTTGTGGAGTCTTGCCTGTTGTGATCTGACTGTGGTGTTGTGGGAGTCTTGCCTGTTGTGATTCGACTGTGGTGTTGTGGAGTCTTGCCTTTGTGATGTGACAGAACAGGACTCCATCTGCTATGGTGTTGTGGAGTCTTGCCTGTTGTAATGCGACGAGCAGGGCTCCATCTACTAGGCACTCTACTGACAATAAAGTCTGCATAGTTGCAGATTGAATTAACATCTTTCTCTACAGTATGCACCAAATTCTTTTAATGACAATCTCCATGAATTTCATGATACTAACGACTTTGAGATGGTGTCACTTGAATGGATGTGGAAAAAAAGATGGAGGGGGGTGGGGGGGTAGGGGGGAGTTTCATAGAGGAATGTGGGGGAGGAGGGAGGGAAGCAAGGGAGGCGTGGATGTCTTTATTGGAAGTTTCACCAATATGCATTTTGCCTGCCAGATAATTCTGTGACTTTTTCTTTCAGTAAGAGTGGAGGAGATGAGTGCATGTAAGGTGAGTAATTGGTGAACATTACCAGTTTTCCTGGAGTCATAAGGTGATTAAGCCCATCACGCATGCACGCACGCACGCACGCAGCGCGCGCGCACACACACACACACACACACACACACACACACACACACACACACACACACACACACACATGCACACATATTCCCCTCCTCCTGTTTATGTTGTATACAGTGCAAGCTGTTTCCGTTGGAGTATGTCTCATTGAAGGGAAAAAGTCTTTCAAGAGGAGAGGGAAGGAAAAGGGGGAAGTACTTATATGTGTGCATGTGAGGGATAGGGAGTGTGTGTGTATGGGTGTGTGCATGTTTTTTTTTTTTGTGTGTGTGTGTGTGTGTGTGTGTGTGTGTGTGTGTGTGTGTGTGAGTGAACCAAAGGTTCATCCTTCACAACATGCTTGTTCTCAAGCAGTTTATGGGGTTTCTCATAGACCAAGTCGGTCTGCCCCCAGTACCCCCACAGTTCTCTGGCTCATCTTCCTTGACTTATCTGTGGATTCTGTGTAGGCAGATTTCTCTGAATAATTTCCACATCTCATCTTCCTTCACTAATCTGTGGATTCTGTGTAGGCAGATTTCTCTGAATAATTTCCACATCTCATCTTCCTTCACTAATCTGTGGCTTCTGTCTGGGCAGTTTTCTCAGAATAAGTTCTAAATCTTCTCTCTTTAATGAGGAAACGGGTCCTGTCATCAGGGCAGTTAAGAGTATTGAAAAAAGGACAAACTTTCAAAATGCCGCACACACCTCCTCCACCCACCCACGTTACACTGGACGATGTTTGTGTACAGGAGATAGCCACCCTGCAGTTCCGAGGCAGCAATTTGGACAAGAAGGATTTCTTTGGCAAGTCGGATCCTTTCTTGGTGTTTCACCGGGCGAACGAGGATGGCAGGTAGCGTGGCTACGATGCGCTGTCAGGCAGGCAGCCTGCCAGGGGGCTTTGTCACATGTCAAGTTTTTAATGTGAAGGGCTGCCTCCTGTGCTGCATTGCATTTTCTCTGTTGGGGAAAAAAAGCAACCCTTAGCATTGTATATGCATGCACGTAAATGATTCAGATGACTGGTTTTCTCATGTGATGGTTGAAAATGGGAAGTGTGTGTGTGTGTGTGTGTGCACACGCATGTGTGTGTGTGTGCGTGTGTGTGTGCATGCATGTGTGTGCATGCACACTCCCACACACACACCACAACTGTCAACCCTCTTGAATTTTTACAGAATTTCCCTATTGAAAAACATAACCTGTGAAATCTCAAACCTTGACAGAAAAATCCAGACCTTCAGTGATTTAGTTGCAAAGTGAGGCGACTGCAGGGGGAAATCTGAACACATTTTAAATGTCATTGAGAGCGAACTGCTGGAGTGAATGAAGAGAGAAGTGATCGCTCATTCATTTTTGTTGTCCTGAGTGTTTTGTATCTTGCCTGAAGAAGAACTAAGAGGTCGAAACGCATCATGTTTGTCTGGTGATTCGTTTATCAACATTTTCTTAGCAGTTCGCTATTAATTACATATAAAATTTCTTCAGTGTTTTGTTGAGGAACTATAGAGTTCGGGGTCATTTTTGGAAGAGGTATTGTGGAATGAAGAAGGAATTATAATAATGTGAGTGATATCAACTGCATGTGCAAAAGCTGCATGTGTGTTTTTTTTTTTTTTTTTTTTTTTTTTTTTTTGGGGGGGGGGGGTTTTTTTTTTTAAGCCCTGAGTACATCAGTTGAAGCATGAGAGTCAAATGATTTCAGGTCAGAGCATATTGTTGTCCTTTTCATACCCTGGCTCCTGAATAATCGCCTCAGAAGGTTGGCAACCATGACATGCTCATAATGAAAATACTTTTTGCATTGTTGTCTCCCTCTCTTGGTAACTTTAAGAATTTGGTAGTTATCTGATTTGTAAAGGAAATTTTTTCCAAAAAGAAAAAAAAAATCATCGTTCCTGAAACATGATAAATATCTTTATTTATGATTCATTTTCATGAACTTGTTGTGTATATAAGCAAGTGTGGGTGTGTGCATGTGAGTGAGTGTGATGTGTGTGTATGAGTGTGTGTGTGTGTGTGTGTGTGTGTGTGTGTGTGTGTGTGTGTGTGTGTAAGTGAAAGTATGTGTGTGTGGGTGTGTATATGTGTGTATATGAAAGTGTATACTTTTTTTTAAGTTGTGTGTTTTCCATACCAGAAACAAATGTTTCTTCTAGCCAGGTTTCATTTCTGTTGATGGTCACTGTGGTATACTGCATACTGCTGGTGGTGGAGACACACACACTGAGTGTGATGCTGTGTCACAGCTGTACTGTAAAATAATACAGTGGTGCACAGAACACACTGGTGTGATGCTGTGTTACAGCTATACTGTAAAATAATACAGTGGTGCACAGAACACACTGGGTGTGATGCTGTGTTACAGCTATACTATAAAATAATACAGTGGTGCACAGAACACACTGGGTGTGATGCTGTGTTACAGTTATACCGTGGTGCACAGAACCGAAGTGATCAAAAACACCTTGAACCCTAACTGGGCCAGCTTCACCCTTCCTGTGCGTCTGTTGTGCAACGGGGACTACGACAGGTATTTTGTTTGTTTGTGTGTTTGTTTTATCTCTGCCACCTTCACCTTCCTGTGCGTCTGTTGTGCAACAGGGACTACGACAGGTATTTTGTTTGTTTGTGTTTGTTTTTTTACCTCTGCCACCTTCACCTTCCTGTGCGTCTGTTGTGCAACAGGGACTACGACAGGTATTTTGTTGTTTGTTTTACCTCTGCCACCTTCACCTTCCTGTGCGTCTGTTGTGCAACGGGGACAATGAAAAGTATTTTTTGTGTGTTGTTTTACCTGTGCCAAGGAGTGTGCGTGTTTACCCATGCCTGTTTGACTGTCTAAGAGATTCTGCAAGGTTTTTTTTTCTGTTTTTTTGTTTTGTTTTAAGCAGTGCTAACAGTACTAGGTGTTAAGATGAAACATTGGCCGATGATAAACCTGCTGAATGTTAATGCAGATGTGGATCTAAGGGCAGATCCCGTTTTTGTGTGTGTGTGTGTGTGTGTTTTTTTATTGTTGCATTTTTTTTTTCCCAACATTTATGTTTATTTCTCAAGATACACTACACAGAAATCATTGAAAGAAAAGGCATAATAGGTTTATAGCTATCTACAATTTTTTCTAAGTTTGTTGTGGATCCTGATTACAACCAGAAGCCAATGGATAGAGATGGAAGGTGACTGTTCAATATTGCAACCAGTAGCCAGTGGATACAGATGGAGACTGACTGTTCAATGTTACAACCAGTAGCCAGTGGATACAGATGGAAGTTGACTGTCAATGTTACAACCAGTAGCCAGTGGATACAGATGGAAGTTGACTGTCAATGTTACAACCAGTAGCCAGTGGATACAGGAGATTGTTCAGTGTTACAACCAGTAGCCAGTGGATACAGATGTAGACTGTTCAGTGTAACAACCAGTAGCCAGTGGATACAGATGGAGACTGTTCAGTGTTACAACCAGTAGCCAGTGGATACAAATGGAGACTGTTCAATGTTACAACCAGCAGCCAGTGGGTACAGATGGAAGTTGACTGTTCAATGTTACAACCAGTAGCCAGTGGATGCAGATGGAAGGTGGCTGTTCAATATTGCAACCAATAGCCAGTGGATACAGATTGAGACTGTTCAATATTACAACCAGTAGCCAGTGGATACAGATTCAGTTGATTTGTTTGATTCTTCAGATGAAATCTGTGAGGGGTGAATGGGGAAGGAATTCATCATGTCAGCATTAGGGTACTTTCCATCATCCATTTGTGTGTTTGGACTGGATTTGTTTATCCATTTGTATATATTGGAAAATGAAAGGAGTGTGTGGCCTTATTGCTAGAAATTTGTTTTCACTTTTGTCCAAGATATCTTTGAAGCAAGACCACAATGTTAATGAATGAAGCTTTGTGAATATCAATCATATTGTGAATTAAAATCATTGTGTGCTTTGGATCACCATGATTTTCCCATTGTGGCCAACACATCTCTGCTGGTTCTAGATTTAGAGTACAGTTGATGGAATCCTTTGGAGAAGATGAGAATAGTTTGCTTTTATGTTGTGCGGACCGATCTGTTTTTCTGTTCTTTGCAGGTCCATAAGAGTGGAGTGTTTTGACTGGAACAGTAGTGGAGTGTAAGTTTTCGTCCTTTACAGTCTGTCTTCTATCTTCCATCTGGCTTTTTTTTTTCCTTTCAGTTTTATATAACACACAAAAACTTAGCTCTAATAGACAACAAGGGTATTGAATTGTTTCTCTTTGGAAAACAAAAAAGTAAGTTAAGTTTCATTTTGTAAGTATTCTAGAGCTTAGTTTCAAAACGATGTGACGGAGGGGGAAAATGAAGCAAATTTAAAAAGAAATGGTATTAGATCCTCCAGTCGACACAGACAAACAGATTACTGGAAAAAACACACAATGCATTTCACCCTCTTGGGTCTTCTTAAAAAAAAAAAAGCAAGCAACATTTAGGACAATGAAAACGAAGAACAAGCAGCAGCCACTTATCTTCTCGTAATCAGCACAAAATGGATGTTAGATGAATACGAGGCCATGTAGAAGGGGATCATGGGAGTTGAAATAGTATTGATGACTTTAAGAATAATGGTAACAGTAGCAATAATAGCAATAATAGTGACATTTGTACTGGCTACGACAGTGATTCCATGAAAGCGCTTAAAGACAGGAAAGAAACTAGTGTCTGGAATGTCATTGTTTTGTTTTGGGTGTGATAATGATGTGTGTCTCTCAAACTGTCAGAAAGTCCTCTCAGTTTTCAAAAACATTCCCTTCAAGTCTCTTTAGAGATTGGCAGTTCTGGATTCCATGGAGGATGAAGGAAGATAATAAGGGGGCAAGGGCATGGGGAGGGAGGTGGGGCAGGACTGAAGGGGGTCATGTGGACACCAGTCATGTTATCACTTGCATACCTGTCAGAATTTCAGTGGCTGGAAATCAGGGCAACATTAGGGTTGGGTAATGTGATTTGTGTTCTTTCATTCTTTTTTAATTTTATTCTGTGACTATCTGAAAGGTCAGGAGTTTTCATGATTTGATTGATTGATTTGTTGTTTCCCCTAGGGTTGATGAGTTATTCTAAAAAATTGTGCCGGTGGGCAGGGGACGGAGAGGAGGGGGGAATGGGAAAAAGGAAGGAGAATGGGATGGAGAGAGGTTCCCACATTTTAAAACCTCAACACATTTTTACGCAAGCCTTAACCTTTTCACGACGCACCGTGCGATAGTGACGGCATCTTTGTCAACCAGTTCACAGTGAGCCGTGCCCTGGTGACGGCAGCACTGCTGTACTGCCCGGACATGTCGTGCCTCCATGACGGCACAACTTTAAAAAAAATTCCCATGTTCTCTGGTCTACTGTCTAGGGGATGCAGCTGTCATAAATATTTAGAACAGGGTTCTAGCCCACTGGAAGGGTAAGTTTACATGCACTAGCGATGACCTTCGTAACCCGCGAGTAGTATGAACAAAGAGACCCATCTGGCACTGGAAGGCACGTATGGAATTTCCTGCTTCACCAACATATCAAGCAGAAGGAGAATGACGTGTGGTTTTAGAACTGGTTCAGCAAAGTACTTCAGAAAATGAGGGGGGTAAAGGTGTACAAGTTTATGGAAAAAAATCTGTGCTTGATTTACTTGCTCTGTGTATTTAATAATTTTATACGTCATATCATCTGAAGCCAAAACGGTGAAAAGTGTGTACTGTGTGCAATAATTTAATTTCCTTAAAAAAAGAAAAAAAGAATTCACTTCGATTACTGAATACCTCAGGCTTTGTCTGCATCTGTTAAGTAAGAGCAAAGTTTTATGCCCCTTTTCTTCCTCATTTGCTGTTGTCATACTAACCAAACAAACGTAAACAAGATTGTGTTCTTCTACGTTTTACTTAAGTTGTTTCTGTAACAGTAGCGTTGCTACTTTACCCAATTTTAATCTTATACTCATTACAAAGTTCCCACTTTACTCTCTCCGTGATATATATAAATTGCTTGTTAGGTTTCTATTAGGAGACGTAAAATGAAATTTAAAAAGTGCAAAAATCACGCATCTGCAACGGTTGTAAGCACATGCAGCGCACACGCATGCACACGCATGCAGGGAAGTGACGCTGCTTGCACAAGCATGCCACAGTGCCCGTCTTAAAACAGTTTTGCACACATTAAAACAGTTTTGCTCAAGCCTTGCACAAGCATTAAAACAGTTTTGCACAAGCCTTAACACAGTTTGCACAAGCCTTAACACAGTTTTTGCACAAGCAACAAGTTTTGCCTTAACACAGTTTTGCACAAGCCTTTAACACAGTTTTGCACAAGCCTTTGCACAAGCCTTTTTTGCACAAGCCTTAACACAGTTTTGCACAAGCCTTAACACAGTTTTGCACAAGCCTTTAACACAGTTTTGCACAAGCCTTAACACAGTTTTTGCAAAGCAGTTTTGCACAAGCCTTAACACAGTTTTGCACAAGCCTTTTGCAACACAGTTTTGCACAAGCCTCAACACAGTTTTGCACAAGCCTCAACACAGTTTTGCACAAGCCTCAACACAGTTTTGCACAGCCTTAAAACACAAGCCTTAAAACAGCTTTTGCAAGCCTTAAAACAGTTTTGCACAAAAAACAGTTTTGCACAAGCCTCAACACAGTTTTGCACAAGCCTTAACACAACAGCAAAGACCTCTGACCAGAGAGGGTGGTCATGAGTTCAGCACCACAGACCAGTGATGAGGAGGAAGGGAGGAATGAGTATAGGGAAGGGGGAGGGGCAGGCTAGGGCGTGGGAATGTGATGAGGGAGAGGGGGACAGGTGAGAGTAGCGCCAGAGCAAACGGTTTCGAAATCAGACTGGCTGGCTGCAAATACTGATTTTAATGAGTAGGCAGCAGTTTGGGAAGGGGAGGAGAGGGAGGAAATAAGCAATCCCTATAATCCTGCACATGATTGTTTGACTGCATTTTTTGTCTCTGAGATTCTGTTGTTTTTGTTTTTTTTTTTTTCCCATCCCCCATCCCCGAGCTCCACTCTGGCACCTCTCTCTCTCTCTCTCTCTCTCTCTCTCTCTCTCTCTCTCTCTCTTCCCCCCCCCTCTTCCCCCCCCCTCTCTGTTTTCTTTCCTGTTTTGGGTGCCAGTTAATGTCTGTGTCCTAACATACAGTAGGACAGCCTGCTTGGCCATATGATTAAAGCATTTTTCTCTTCATCCAGGAGTCTTTGGCTCAATACCTGCTTGAGACGGCTAAGTTAGAGGAGATATTAATTGGGGCGTTACTAATGATAAGACTCCAATCCCATCCAGGTCTTGGCTAGATTTGAATTCAGGTTCAGTTCGTGATGAACCCATGCATGAAAAGCCAGACCCAACTTGCACATAGGTTAAGTCCTAGATTGGTGGTAAAGAATGCAAAAAGAAAGCACGAAAAAATAAAGAAGCAAAGAAATATATATACACTGGTGGTGGTGTTAGATATACCCTCAGAAGACAGAATGTGGCATCTGTATTATGTATTAGCATGACTAAGAAAACAGTCACATTCACCAATAGTTTGCCTGTGCTGCATCTTAGAGCCCAAACTGAGGAGCAAAGAAGTTGTAAAGTCAAACTCTGCGGTAGTGGCCATCAGAAATCCTTTGAAACTGGGCGGTAGATGGGAACTAGCTTAAGGTGGAAGGCAGATCAACTACAGACTGAGTGAAAAAAGTTTTCAGACATACAGGGGGGGGGGGGGGGGGGGGGGCAAGCTTTTTGCAGTGAGGGCATTTCAAGTAACAGGAGACCTTCTGGGGTGGGAGGAAAATGTTGTCATACTCGCATGTTGTTTGCAGACATGAGATCATTGGAGAGTTTACCACCAACATGAGGGAACTGTCTCGTGGCGCTGGTCCACACAGCCAGTATGAAGTGAGTATTGGGATTTTGTGTGTACATATATATGTGTGTGTGTGTGTGTGTGGTGTGTGCATGTGTGAATGTACATTTGTGCATGTATTTGTGTGTGTGTGTGTGTGTATGTGTGTGTGTGTGTGTGTGTGTACATTTGTGCATATTTGTGTGTGAGTGTGTGTGTGTGTGTGTGTGTGTGTGTGTGTGTGTGTGTGTGTGTGTGTGTGAATATACATTTGTGCATATATTTGTGTGTGTGTGTGTGTGTGTGTGTGTGTTAGGATGGAAGAGGGGGTTGTGTGTGTGTTCACGTGTGTGTTAGTGTGTGTTGGGATGCAAGAGAGGGTTGTGTATGTGTGTGTGTGTATGTGTGTTTGTGTGAGCGTGTGTGTTCAGGGAAGGGTTAGGGTGATGATATGTTTGTGGGGGGATGAAAATGGAGTTAAGCCATTCTGTCACATACATTCTTTTTCTCTCTATGTTATGTAGCTAGTAACAGCTGCAGGGGATTTTTTTAACGTACTGCTTTTTGCCCTGTAACTAATGAAATATTTATAGGGTGGAAATTGTGGTGTGTGTGTGTGTGTGTGTGTGTGTGTGTGTTCAAGCTTCAAACTGAAAGGCAGGTATAAGAAAGGATGGTGGTGGAGAGATCATCACTGAAATTAGATCAGTCAACTTTGTAAGAGGGAAATTTCCATAATATTTAAATCACTGTATCTTGATGAAACTCGACCTCTCCAACTCTGAATAGTTTGTTTAACATGTGGTTGTGAGGTGAGAGTTTGGTATGGAGCATTCGTGTTTCTGTTACTTTTCGTTTATTTGGCTTGATCCACCTGCATGATACGTTTTCCTAAACGGGACAGATTTAGACAAACATGGAGTTTAGCGGTCTGCTACTTTCAACACCCTCTTTCCGTCTAGCAAGTTTTCTGTCCTCCCTGATCTATTCCTGTCAGAGGTTGAAGTGCTGTTAGTTACCCTTCATCTTGAATGTTTTATAGAGGCCAGGTAAACATACAAGTTTGTATATTTTGAACTAATTCCAGCTTTAATGTGTGACCAAAAATCAGTCTTTCAGATGGGAGTTGTATGGTGGAGAACTGAACAGGAGGGCTCCATACTCCAGGACCGTTAGATTTGTCGAAAGTGTGTTGTTTGTGTCGTGTCTGTATCAGCATTTTCCTTCTTTCATTTTTGACAGTAATTTTATAGTAATTGCCTTTTATGGGTGTTATAAGGTTTTATTTTTAATACACAATTTTATTTTTTTTCCCGCCCACTTTGTTTTGACGGTTATGTTGGATTTTGCTTGTCTGATGGTCAACAGACAATGTAGGGACTCAGGCTGCTGCGTTCAGCGACTTTTAGTGTATGACAACGGCCTGGGTACTGGGATGGGGAAGGTAGATGAAAGTGTTTTCCAGTGAAGTCCTTAAACAATACAGGCTGGAATAACAATTTGACAATGTTGTTAAGGGTGTCTGCACAATGTTTGGACTTTGGTTGGCAGTTGGGGAATACCTCACCTGGTGGAAGGAAGGTGGCGGAAGGGATGTAGACTCACCTGGGGTCTGACAGGGAGGATGCCATCAACAGTGAAGAGGCAGGTTGCAGGTGTTAAGGCGGCAGACGGGAAGTAGACTGACCAGGGATCTGGCAGGGAGGATGCCATGGACAGTGAAGAGGCAGGATGCAGGTGTTAAGGTGGCAGAGAAGAGATAGGGGTGCACAGGGGAAAGGGGGCAGCTTGCAACACTGGCAAAGTGAAGAGGGAATGTGGACAAGGGCAGCAACGCAGATCAGGGGGACTCGGCCTCGTGTGTCATATAATACAACTGTCTCTCTCTCTCTCTTTCTGTCTCTAGATTGTCAGCTCTGGGTCCTGGTATTGAGTAGATGACAGGAGCATTGCTCCCTGATGTCCTTGCTGCTGAACTGTCTCAGAGAGTGTAACTCGAGTTCATCTCAAGACGCATGTGCCATGTGCTGGTGGGAACACAGAGAGAGAGAGGGAGCATGGCAATAGCTGGACGTTGTGACTGTGATTGTCTTTCATGTTTAACCCATTCCTCGTCATGTGTCCTGAAGCTGTACTTCTCACATTTAACCCATTCCTCACCATCTGCCCTGAAGCTGCATTTTTCACATTTAACCCATTCGTTGCCTTCTGTCCTGAACCTGCATTTTTCGCATTTAAAAACGGCATCTGTCCTGAAGTTGTATTTTTACATTTAAAAACACCATCTGTCCTGAAGTTGTATTTTTCACATTTAAAAACGCCATCTGTCCTGAAGTTGTATTTTTCACATTTGAAAAAAAACGGCATCTGTCCTGAAGTTTATTTTTCACATTTAAAAACGCCATCTGTCCTGAAGTGTATTTTTTTCACATTTAAAAAACGCCGTCTGTGCATTTAACCCATTCCTCACCATCTGCCCTGAAGCTGCATTTTTCACATTTAACCCATTCACTGCCCTCTGTCCTGAAGCTGCATTTTGCACATGTAAAAACGCCATCTGCCCTGAAGCTGTATTTTTCACATTTAAAAACGCCATCTGCCCTGAAGTTGTATTTTTCACATTTGAAAACGCCATCTGTCCTGAAGTTATATTTTCACACATTTAAGAACGCCATCTGCCCTGAAGCTGCATTTGTCACATTTAAAAACGCCATCTGTGCAGAAGCTGTATTTGTCACATTTAACTCATTCCTCGCTATCTGCCTGAAGCTGTATTTTTCACATTTAACCCATTCCTCACCATCTGCTTTGAAGCTGTATTTTTCATATTTAACCCATTCCTTGCCATCTGTCCTGAAGCTTTATTTCTCACGTTTAACTCATTTTTCACCATCAGTCCTGAAGCTGCGTACAGTCAAAAACCAGCACATGTAACAGAACTGCTATGGGATACTTTGATTTTTTACCAGGCAGTTATCATAAAACTTCTGAACTGACTGCTGTCATTATGAACAATGTTAGATAGGACACAACAAACATCTTCAGTAAGGAAGGAAGCTTAAAGAAAGTGTAGTCACCAACATTAACTGAATCACATGCACTGTGTGTCAAGTGGCTGTTATGACAGGCTGGTTGCAAGTAGCCCTGCGGTGACTTTGTAATGCGAGGGTTAATGAACATTTATGCCTGTTGTGAGAAATGATGTTTTAACCTTTGACCCTCCAGCTAAGCTGTTAGAAGATCTGTTGTTGTTCTCCGTGGTTTGTTTGCTTTCTTTTTGTAGAAGATTTTTAAGGACACTGTTGACTGTTTGTGTGATTACAGTGGTAATAAAATGATTGTTTTACAGGTTATTAACCAGAGCAAGAAATCCAAAAAGAAGTACAAGAATTCTGGACTGGTATTGTATTTGGCTTTGTTGTTCTTGTTGTTGATGTTATTATTGTTTTCTTTGTCATGTCTTTTCATTTCTACAGTTGTTTAAAAGCAATTATAATATAACGTGGAGCATGATATGAAAAAAAAAGTTTTACTATATTGTCCAACCCCCCTAGAGTGTCAGGAGAAAAGGGCCGAAACACTCGCTTGAAGGGGGCCTCTCTTCTGAGGACTCTCTGCTGCCACGCTCTCCACGAGTTTCTTTCTACTGATGCATGGGTAAACCATTGACTTCCGGGATATAGGGCCGGAGGACGTCCGGGAAAGACCGGAGGACACTGGGAAAGACCAGAATCAAGGGCTCTGTGGGCTGGCTCCCCCACTTTGCCTTCAACATGTGGCTACTAGAAACAAAAAGAAAAGATGCTCCCAGGATTCACCGAAAGGGGGAGAGAATGATGAATCCATCGGTGCTCAACCAATCACGACTGCAAATCCCAAACGGACTACGAACATGGACAAAATGGAATATCCATGTGTCTGTGGAAAGCGTTTCGCTACCACCCGTGGCATGAAGATCCACAGAACAAAGATGGGATGTGTGAAGACTCATCTGAATGAGCAGCAGCGCACTGCATCAGCAGATAAGACGTCGGAAGACCAAGGCCAGGATTTAAACCACAGTGCCAAGGACCACGCTGTGCCAAGGACATCCACGCTGTTGGTTTGGATGAGAGACTTTGCACAGGCCCTCGATGCCAGGCGCCTGAAACTCAACCTGCCACATATGGGGACACCACATGAAACTCAACCTGCCACGAGCAAACGAGACTGAAGATTGGGTCCAAAAGAAAAACTGGATGCAAAAAACAAGGCTTCCAAAAACTCGATGCACTGATAGGGAAAAGCACCCCCTGGAACACTGCAGAGACCCCAAGAGCGTTCTTCAGAGACCCCTTTTGCCAGAACTCTATTCGAGCAGCCAAAATCTGGGACCCTAAGTGTGGACAAAGGAGTTCTTGAGCAGCATCTGAGAAAAACATACTCTGACTCACAGAGCAAAGCACCACTCGACATTCAAGGTCTGGTGTGGCCAACCAACCCTGAGGAACAGTTCAATGACAAGCCTCCAACGTTGGCGGAAATCAAGAAGGTGGTCGACAAAGCCAGAGCCAAATCATCACCAGGGGCCAAACGGAATACCTTACCAGCTGTACAAGAAATGTCCCAAGGTGCTGGAGTGGCTCCACAGGCTGCTGCGATCAGCTTGGAGAAATCAGAAGATCAGCGGCCAGTGGATGACGGCAGATGGTGTGTACATCCCCAAAGAGCAAAACTCAAGTGACATCAGCCAGTTCAGGCCAATATCACTACTGAATGTCGAAGGGAAATCTTCTTCTCTGTCATGGCAGCAAGGCTGACCAAGTACCTCATGGAAAACAAGTACTTGGATGTGTCAGTCCAGAAAGGTGGCATTCCATGCGTGGCTGGCTGTGTAGAACACGCCACAATGATCTGGGACGCAATCCAAAGAGCAAAAACAGAAAAGAGAGACCTGGACGTAGTGTGGCTCGACCTGGCAAACGCATATGGATCTGTACCCCATGAGATGATACAGGTTGCTCTTAAGATGTACCATGTGCCAAAGAACATCCGCGACACATGCTCAAGAAGTACTTCAATGGCTTCTCAATGCGGTTCTCTACCAAGGAGTACACAACAGATTGGATCAACTTGGAAGTGGGCATTGCAATGGGCTGTGCCATTTCCCCAATACTGTTCGTGTTGGCAATGGAAGTCATCTTGAAAGCAGCAACAAACAACGCAAGACAAACAGACCTTGGCGATGGATACAAGATGCCCCCCCTCAAGGCCTTCATGGATGACACTACAGTGATTTCATCCAGAGAAGATGAGACACGTCACGTGCTGGAGAGGCTGGACGACATAGTTGCCTCATCCAGAATGAAGTTCAAGCCAAAGAAATCACGGAGTCTCTCACTGAGGAAAGGAAAAGTGGCCGAATCTGTGGTCTTCAGTGTTGCCAACCAGACCATTCCACAGTAACAGAAGAGCAGTCAAGAGCCTTGGAAGATGGTATGATGATACGCTGAAAGACACACGAAAAGCAAAAGAAACCAACAGATGTCGGAAGAAGGCTTGGAGACCATTGACCAGTGTGGGCTCCCTGCAAATACAAGGTCTGGTGTCTGCAGTTCATGCTGATACCAAAGCTCCTATGGCCTCTGATGATATACGACATCTGCACCAGCATAGTGGAGGCAATGGAATCCAAAATCAACAAGTTCACAAGGAAATGGCTTGGTGTCCCACCCTGTCTCACTGACATAGCGCTATACTGTCGCCAAGCAAAGCTGAAACTACCACTGAAATCCATCCTGGAGGATATAAAGCAGGGAAGATCAGACTTCAAAGCATGCTGGAGGACTCAGGAGACAAGGTGGTTGAAGCAATCAAGCCCCAGCTGAAGACAGGCAGAAAATGGAAAGTTCAAGAGGCGATGGATTCTGCAAAAGAAAGTCTCAAGATCAGAGAAATAACAGGACACACACAGACCAACAGACAAGGACTGGGGGTGACCAAAACTGAATGGTGGTCAAAGGCCAAAGGAAAAGCCAAAAGAGACATGATGATTCAGAGATGAGAAAAGAAGAAGACCAACAAAGACTCCAAAAAGCAGTCCAGCAGAG
>JADBJO010000603.1:130000-145000 GCA_016801955.1 Conus betulinus | reverse complement strand
AAGCCTTCATATTTCATAGCTACTTGTATAACATCTTTCACAATTCCCATTTCTGCTCATGGAACCCAGGGCTGCTTATTTTGGGTGAGAGCATGTCATCATAGTTAGGTCTGCTACTTCTTCACAAATTTGCGGATTTCAGCGAAATGTGAAAATGTTAATAGGCAATAGACAATTTTTCATGGCTGAAATAAAAGTCTTGGGAGCAGAAAGAAAGTAGCAGTGGAATTCACAGATCCCTGGTTGCATTTTTGTTCAGAAATTTTGTTCACATCGAGACAGTTGTCTCTGCGTCTATTAGACAGATAAAGGGAAAATGTCAGGCGTTGATGTTGTGTGACAACATAAAGTGAAACATCGTCAAAGTCTGTGCACCATTTGATGCTCAGATTGGGTCAAAGTGCACAGTTCACCAATGCATCCCGTAGAACTTCAGGAGTTTTGCTCTTCCTTGGTGGGAGCCCTGCATATGTGAGCGCCAGCTCCCTTTTCAATCATTTCGGAGGGGGGGGGGGTTAGTTTTTTGTTTTGTTTTTTTTTTTTTGGCTTGTGCATTTCTGTTGACCTACCAAAGTGGATTTTCCAATAGAATTTTGCCATGGGTACTTGTACAGAACTGGCTTAGTCATGAGGGATTTGGAAAAGTTAGACACCGAGGTATTCTACTGAAGGCCTTGAACATTTGTAAGAGGTGACCTGAGTTTGTTAAAGTGTAAAGTTGATGTTGCCCCCTCCACACACACATACATACATACATGCAGAAATTTTTTGTGGTTGTTGCCAATAAATTCGGTTTCCAGTATGGATTCAAAGGCGATTATTGGAACTTTCTTTTGTAATTCGGAAATATTTAGAAAACTGAACCTTATCAACAGCAGCATCAGGGTGGGTGAATTTTATGTTTTTTGGAGTGGAATTGAAAGGTTAAGTTATACACAAATGGTTATTTTCTGCATTACTTAAAAGTGGCCTTCAATACTTCATGTTTGCAAATCTAGCTCATCAGGGCATGAAAAGTTGATAAAAAGATAGTAAATTTTTCCACCTTTTTTGTGAATACAGACTTTGGTTTGCTTGCAGCTTATTTTCCAATCTGAAAGATGTGTTCTGAAAAGGACGACACCATTTTTCTCTGTGCAGTAGGAATCAGTTGAAGAGATGTTACTGTGGTAAATACTGTTCACTGAGAAACGATAAAGTCCATGAACAGATTACTCTGTGTGAAACTCGCCTCAGTCCTGAAGGGAAGATGATTTACAAGTTTGACTGTTCAGTCCAGTCACTGAACCTTCTTCAGTTGTGAGTGGGAAAACTCAGTAGCAGAAGTTGCCTGACCTCTGTGCATGCCTTTGAAAGAACATGGAACTACTGCTGCTGTTTGTGACGACATGCAGTATGGAAAAGACTGCCCAGACCCCTTGTTCACTAAATGACAAGTGTCATCTCTTATGTGTAGGCTGCATGGTAGTGAGCAAGTATATCTTGAAGCAGGAGACACTTCATGAACAGCACAGTGATCGTCCAGTTTGGACTGTTATTGTTTTGTGCATATGTCTGAAGTCAACTTTGTAAGGGAGATGTGTATGTAAGAGTTGTCTCGTTGATCAGGCAATCTCAAAACAGTGTCTTTTTTGGACTACATGTTAGGAACAGAGATGTCATGCCTTCATTTCTAAGAAACTGTTTCATCCATGAACGCGGCACTATGGACTGCAAGACACATCAGTTTTGATGACTACACACTGCGGAAGGTGAAGTGATGGAGCCCATACCCGACCCACTGGTGAGCCATGGCTTGATGGGGAGCCAGGCATGGAGACCAGCGCCAGGAAAAAAGATGGACAGTAGTGTAGCTACCATGTCATCCACTGTTTTTGTTGTTTGTTTCTTTTTCAGGATGTAACTTGTTTGTTCAGGAGATGACCATTTCTCTCACCTGAGTGTGACCACCCTGAAAGGCCCAGTGTGGTCAGGTGGGCCATGATGGTGGTGAAAAGTGTGAACACTGTAGGCAACGCAGTCGCCACAGGTTACACACTGTGCCAAACCACAAGATCAAACTAAAACCTGACAAGTCGGTGCATCTCAGTTTGAGCTGTGTCTGGCATTCTCAAGGTTGTGAGCTCGAATCTTAAACCTTGACATTTTCTCTGCCCACCTTGTTGTCTTGACGTTGTGGGTAGAGTGAGTGAGATTTCCCTGTCCCCACTCTGTCTCTGTCTGCTGGGAATGATGGCAAGTCAGTCACAGCAGCAGAAATGGGCATTGACACTGAACGTATGACTAATACAGAACAGTCCTGCAAGTAACAGGGAGCCTATGAAATGGATGGGTGTGTCAAAGAGTTGAAGTAACATAAAACAGAACTGTAAAATACAGAGCAGGAAAGGAGAAAGAAAACGGAAAACGATGTGTGATTGAGGGAGGTAGGAAGACAAAGAAAAAGGAAAAGCAGTTATGATAAATGCTGAACTGTGTGTTGCAGTATTTCAATCATAAAAAGTGGTTGTGATAAATGGTGAATTGTATGTTGTAGTATTTCAGTCATTAAAAGTGGTTGTGATAAATGGTGAATTGTATGTTGTAGTATTTCAATCATTAAAAAGTGGTTGTGATAAATGGTGAATTGTATGTTTAGTATTTCAATCATTAAAAGTGCTTGTGATTAATGGTGAATTGTATGTTGAAGTATTTCAATCATTAAAAGTGGTTGTGATAAATGGTGAATTGTATGTTGCAGAATTTCAATCCATCCAACCCATTTTGTCAAGGGGTGCCAGGCATTCTTCAGGCTTACTACAGCACTCTGCAGCGTGTGCAGCTGTACGGGCCCACCAACTTTGCACCTGTCATCAAAACGTGACCAGGTGAGGCCGGCTCAGCCACACGACATTGACTATGATTTATGACCAGGTGTAGCCTTGTGCAGAAGGTGGTACCCCCAGCCAGGTACATGGATCCGTTCTTGATGTTTACACTGTTGCAATGCAACATGGTGGGCAGTGTCACCAAGAAAAGTTGGCACTGTACTCTTTGGGGGGTTTGTCTTGGCCTCATCTTTTGTGCTTCACTGTGCTGCCTGTTGTGGCTCCCTTGTGCACAATCACACCAGAGTTGTCTGTGTCTCAGCCTTCACACACAGCAACAGAGAGCCAGGAGACAATGCACTGCTGCTGAGTCACTGATGGTGTTCAGCGGTGCCTGTTGTGGTCAGTCAGTGCTGGGGTCACTGTGATGGTGTTCAGCGGTGCCTGTTGTGGTCAGTCAGTGCTGGGGTCACTGTGATGATGTTCAACAGTGCCTGTTGTGGTCAGTCAGTGCTGGGGTCAGTGTGATGGTGTTCAACAGTGCCTGTTGTGGACAGTCAGTGCTGGGGTCAGTGTGATGGTGTTCAACAGTGCCTGTTGTGGTCATCAGTGCTGGGGTCAGTGTGATGGTGTTTCAACGGTGCCTGTTGTGGTCGGTCAGTGCTGGGGTCAGTGTGATGGTGTTCAAACGGTGCCTGTTGTGGTCGGTCAGTGCTGGGGTCAGTGTGATGGTGTTCAACGGTGCCTGTTGTGGTCGGTCAGTGCTGGGGTCAGTGTGATGGTGTTCAACGGTGCCTGTTGTGGTCGGTCAGTGAATGGGGTCAGTGTGATGGTGTTCAACGGTGCCTGTTGTGGTCGGTCAGTGCTGGGGGGTCAGTGTGATGGTGTTTGAACGGTGCCTGTTGTGGTCGGTCAGTGCTGGGGTCAGTGTGATGGTGTTCAACGGTGCCTGTTGTGGTCGGTCAGTGCTGGGGTCAGTGTGATGGTGTTCAACGGTGCCTGTTGTGGTCGGTCAGTGCTGGGGTCAGTGTGATGGTGTTCAACGGTGCCTGTTGTGGTCGGTCAGTGCTGGGGTCAGTGTGATGGTGTTCAACGGTGCCTGTTGTGGTCGGTCAGTGCTGGGGTCAGTGTGATGGTGTTCAACGGTGCCTGTTGTGGTCGGTCAGTGCTGGGGTCAGTGTGATGGTGTTCAACGGTGCCTGTTGTGGTCGGTCAGTGCTGGGGTTCAGTGTGATGTGTTCAACGGTGCCTGTTGTGGTCGGTCAGTGCTGGGGTCAGTGTGATGGTGTTCAACGGTGCCTGTTGTGGTCGGTCAGTGCTGGGGTCAGTGTGATGGTGTTCAAGGTGCCTGTTGTGGTCGGTCAGTCTGGGGGTCAGTGTGATGGTGTTCAGCGGTGCCTGTTGTGGTCGGTCAGTGCTGGGGTCAGTGTGATGGTGTTCAGCGGTGCCTGTTGTGGTCGGTCAGTGCTGGGGTCAGTGTGATGGTGTTCAGCGGTGCCTGTTGTGGTCGGTCAGTGCTGGGGTCAGTGTGATGGGTGTTCAGCGGTGCCTGTTGTGGTCGGTCAGTGCTGGGGTCAGTGTGATGGTGTTCAGCGGTGCCTGTTGTGTGGTCGGTCAGTGCTGGGGTCAGTGTGATGGTGTTCAGCGGTGCCTGTTGTGGTCGGTCAGTGCTGGGGTCAGTGTGATGGTGTTCAGCGGTGCTGTTGTGGTCAGTCAGTGCTGGGGTCAGTGTGATGGTGTTCAGCGGTGCCTGTTGTGGTCAGTCAGTGCTGGGGTCAGTGTGATGGTGTTCAGCGGTGCCTGTTGTGGTCGGTCAGTGCTGGGGTCAGTGTGATGGTGTTCAGCGGTGCCTGTTGTGGTCGGTCAGTGCTGGGGTCAGTGTGATGGTGTTCAGCGGTGCCTGTTGTGGTCGGTCAGTGCTGGGGTCAGTGTGATGGTGTTCAGCGGTGCCTGTGTGGTCGGTCAGTGCTGGGGTCAGTGTGATGGTGTTCAGCGGGCCTGTTGTGGTCGGTCAGTGCTGGGGTCAGTGTGATGGTGTTCAGCGGTGCCTGTTGTGGTCGGTCAGTGCTGGGGTCAGTGTGATGGTGTTCAGCGGTGCCTGTTGTGGTCGGTCAGTGCTGGGGTCAGTGTGATGGTGTTCAGCGGTGCCTGTTGTGGTCGGTCAGTGCTGGGGGTCAGTGTGATGGTGTTCAGCAGCGGTGCCTGTTGTGGTCGGTCAGTGCTGGGGTCAGTGTGATGGTGTTCAGCGGTGCCTGTTGTGGTCGGTCAGTGCTGGGGTCAGTGTGATGGTGTTCAGCGGTGCCTGTGTTGTGGTCGGTCAGTGCTGGGGTCACTGTGATGGTGTTCAGCGGTGCCTGTTGTGGTCGGTCAGTGCTGGGGTCAGTGTGACGGTGTTCAGCGGTGCCTGTTGTGGTCGGTCAGTGCTGGGGTCACTGTGATGGTGTTCAGCGGTGCCTGTTGTGTCGGTCAGTGCAGTGGGGGTCACTGTGATGGTGTTCAGCGGTGCCTGTTGTGGTCGGTCAGTGCTGGGGTCACTGTGATGGTGTTCAGCGGTGCCTGTTGTGGTCGGTCAGTGTGCTGGGGTCAGTGTGATGGTGTTCAGCGGTGCTGTTGTGGTCGGTCAGTGCTGGGGTCACTGTGACGGTGTTCAGCGGTGCCTGTTGTGGTCGGTCAGTGCTGGGGTCAGTGTGACGGTGTTCAGCGGTGCCTGTTGTGGTCGGTCAGTGCTGGGGTCACTGTGACGGTGTTCAGCGGTGCCTGTTGTGGTCGTCAGTGCTGGGGTCACTGTGACGGTGTTCAGCGGTGCCTGTTGTGGTCGGTCAGTGCTGGGGTCAGTGTGACGGTGTTCAGCGGTGCCTGTTGTGGTCGGTCAGTGCTGGGGGGTCACTGTGACGGTGTTCAGCGGTGCCTGTTGTGGTCGGTCAGTGCTGGGGTCAGTGTGACGGTGTTCAGCGGTGCCTGTTGTGGTCGTCAGTGCTGGGGTCAGTGTGACGGTGTTCAGCGGTGCCTGTTGTGGTCGTCAGTGCTGGGGTCAGTGTGACGGTGTTCAGCGGTGCCTGTTGTGGTCGGTCAGTGCTGGGGTCAGTGTGACGGTGTTCAGCGGTGCCTGTTGTGGTCGGTCAGTGCTGGGGGTCACTGTGACGGTGTTCAGCGGTGCCTGTTGTGGTCGGTCAGTGCTGGGGTCACTGTGACGGTGTTCAGCGGTGCCTGTTGTGGTCGGTCAGTGCTGGGGGTCAGTGTGACGGTGTTCAGCGGTGCCTGTTGTGGTCGGTCAGTGCTGGGGTCAGTGTGACGGTGTTCAGCGGTGCCTGTTGTGGTCGGTCAGTGCTGGGGTCAGTGTGACGGTGTTCAGCGGTGCCTGTTGTGGTCGGTCAGTGCTGGGGGTCACTGTGACGGTGTTCAGCAGTGCCTGTTGTGGTCAGTCAGTGCTGGGGTCACTGTGACGGTGTTCAGCGGTGCCTGTTGTGGACAATCAGTGCAGGAATTGCCTGCTCAGTCCCACAGTGACAAACAGGATTTCAGCCGAGCAGTTGGAATGACTGTCCTCCTAGGAGGGTGCCAACATGTCCTCCGGGCCAGGCCAGCTCGTATGACCTTGTAGAACCCACAGTCGAGAGGAAATTGACATTAGCAATGAAAGGCCACAGAATGCAAGCAAGTTTTGTTTTTCTTTTTTTTTTTTTTCTTTTTTAGACAATGCACAATGAGGATCATGGTAATAATGATGATCATGATATCGAGTTCAGTTCTAGTCAGAGACTATATGACATACTGTACTCTTCTTTCATAACATATCCTGAAAGAGTACCCAGTCTCATACACCTGTGGTGTTGGTCAGGAACTTTGACAAACCTTTCAGAGCATCACCAATGAAGTGCAAGAGGACTGACTGCTATGTTCCTGTCTTCCACCTGAACCTATTGCACACTCCAAACAACTCTGAGGAAGGGCAAATCAGAGTGGACAAGTCACAGATCAGAGTAGACAAGTCACAGATCAGAGTGGACAAGTCACAGATCAGAGACAAAGTCACAGATCAGAGTGGACAAGTCACAGACAAGTCACAGATCAGAGTAGACAAGTCACAGATCAGAGTGGACAAGTCACAGATCAGAGTAGACAAGGCACAGATCAGAGACAAGTCCCAGATCAGAGTAGACAAGGCACAGATCAGAGTGGACAAGGCACAGATCAGAGTGGACAAGTCAGAGATCAGAGATAAGTCACACAGATCAGAGTGGACAAGTCACAGATCAGAGTGGACAAGTCACAGTGGACAAGTCACAGATCAGAGTGGACAAGTCACAGATCAGAGACAAGTCACAGATCAGAGTAGACAAGTCACAGATCAGAGTGGACAAGACACAGACCAGAGTGGACAAGTCCCAGATCCCAGATCAGAGGGACAAGTGACAAGTCACAGGTCAGAGTGGACAAGTCACAGATCAGAGTGGACAAGTCACAGATCAGAGACAAGTCACAGATCAGAGTGGACAAGTCACAGATCAGAGACAAGTCACAGATCAGAGAGTGGACAAGTCACGGATCAGAGTGGACAAGTCACAGATCAGAGACAAGTCACAGATCAGAGTAGACAAGTCACAGTGGAGAAGTCACCGATCAGAGTCACAAGTCCCAGATCAGAGTAGACAAATCACATATCAGAGTAGACAAGTCACAGATCAGAGTGGACAAGTCACAGATCAGAGACAAGTCACAGATCAGAGACAAGTCACAGATCAGAGTGGACAAGTCACAGATCAGAGTAGACAAGTCACAGTGGACAAGTCACAGATCAGAGTGGACACGTCACAGATCAGAGTGGACAAGTCACAGATCAGAGTGGACAGAGACAAGTCACAGATCAGAGTGGACAAGTCACAGATCAGAGACAAGTCACAGATCAGAGTAGACAAGTCACAGTGGACAAGTCACTGATCAGAATGGACAAGTCCCAGATCAGAGTAGACAAATCACAGATCAGAGTGGACAAGTCAAGTCACAGATCAGAGTGGACAAGCACAGATCAGAGAGACAAGTCACAGATCAGAGTGGACAAGTCACAGAACACAAGTCACAGATCAGAGTGGACAAGTCACAGATCAGAGTGGACAAGTCACAGATCAGAGTAGACTAGTCACAGATCAGAGACAAGTCACAGATCAGAGTGGACAAGTCACAGATCAGAGAATCACAGATCAGAGTGGACAAGTCACAGATCAGAGTGGACAAGTCACAGATCAGAGAAGACAAGTCACAGATCAGAGAAGATCAGAGGACAAGTCACAGATCAGAGTGGACAAGTCACAGATCAGAGTGGACAAGTCACAGATCAGAGTAGACAAGTCAATGTCAGTGTAGCCAAGTCACAGATCAGAGTAGACAAGTCACAGATCAGAGTAGACAAGTCACAGATCAGAGTAGACAAGTCACAGACAAGTCACAGATCAGAGTAGACAAGTCACAGATCAGAGTAGACAAGTCACAGATCAGAGACATGTCACAGATCAGAGTGGACAAGTCACAGATCAGAGACAAGTCACAGATCAGAGTGGACAAGTCACAGATCAGAGACAAGTCACAGATCAGAGTAGACAAGTCACAGATCAGAGTGGACAAGTCACAGATCAGAGACAAGTCACAGATCAGAGTAGACAAGTCACAGATCAGAGACAAGTCACTGATCAGAGTGGACAAGTCACAGATCAGAGTGGACAAGTCACAGATCAGAGACAAGTCACAGATCAGAGTGGACAAGTCACAGATCAGAGTGGACAAGTCACAGATCAGAGACAAGTCACAGATCAGAGTAGACAAGTCCCAGATCAGAGAAGACATGTCACAGATCAGAGAAGACAAGTCACAGATCAGAGAAGACAAGTTCCAGATCAGAATAGACAAGTCAGTGTCAGAGTAGATAAGTCAAGCTAACAGCTGCCTCTGATTGGACTGGAATGCATTGTCTTCCCTCCTGCGGCACAGTACAATCTACTTAACATTCATTAAAAGTGAGAAGAAGAAGTAGCCCTGTCAGTCAGCCATACTCATGCTAATCAGGTTACAGTCTGAAGAACTGTGTCCGAGTGTGAATAATTATACAATGATGAGTGAATGACAGATCGCCAATGAGACAATATGATCACAATAAATGTTGCAATGATGAGTGAATGAGAGATCACTATGAGACAATATGATCACAGCATGGCCTCACCTGACCCCTTTCATATCTATAGTGACACAAAGCAAGGTCAAAAAGAAAGTGCAGCAAGTTAAGAATTTAATCTCAGTTTCCGGTAACGGCTAAACAAGAACTGTTACTGAAACTGAATACAAAGGTCAGCACATTAATGATTGAATGAACTGTCCATGGACTAACAAGTTGGGACTCAAAATGGTTGACTTCTGATCTGTTTGTAATGAAACTCCTGATCACAGAGTGGCAGATAATGCATGCAAGATCTATTACATGAGCAGTCACTGTAATCAAGATCCATAGGGGTTTCCTGATTTTTCTTCTTTTTTTTTTTTTTTGTTTTAAACAAAATGAAATCGCGCTGTTTGTTCAACAAGTTATGAGTGGGCTGATATCCTGATCATGGCAAAGCCACAGCCACAGTCTTCTTGCCCATTGGCAGTCAGTACTTGTACTAAAACCAGAAAGCTGTACTCAAAGCAGAATGTGTTGTATTAAAACTTTCCTCATGCTCTTCTCGAACACTACTCACCCTCTCTCCCACTGCCCCTCTTTCAACTTCATTCACCACTTTGGCTTCACAAGGGGAGTATTGCGCATGTTAATGTCTGTACTGTTTTCATTGTTTTGTCGCTGAGGAAGGCTTATTGCCGAAAATTTCTTGTCTTGTTTTGTGTTGTGCATTAAAGTGTGTTACTTCACACTTTCTTTTGTGTGCTCTTTCTGCTTTTTCGTCATGTTTCGGTAACGCTGCAGTTTGTTTCATTTGCCTAAAACCAGAAAGTTGTGCTGAAAGCAGAAAGTTGTTTTTGCTCATGTGTGTGCTAGTCTTGGTGAAAGTATACTCATGCTGAAATCCACTATTTCCCTTTGTTTGCATGTTCCAGGTTTGCTGCAGCAAAGCGTGATGGCACAGAATACTTCGTGCTGCTGATCATCACCGACGGCATTATCACTGACATGCCACAGACCACGGAAGCCATTGTGCGGGTGAGGCCTTGATGTATCTCACTCTCAATGCCTTTCCTAATATTGTACAGACAATAACCATCGCAAAAACTTTTATATCAGCTCCATGTGTAGTTTTCTGATTTTTTTTTTTTTTTCAACAGTCTCTAGATTGAAGAGAAAGAAAAAGAGAGAACTGTAGATGATGTTCAAATATGGGTAAAGGGAGGGAAGTCTGAGGGTCAGAGCTCTTCTGTGGTGCAGAAGATCAAATGGTTGGCCTGACCATCCATGCTAGTGGGAAAGCATCGCCCATGAAATGTCCAGCACCAACATCAGCTGGACAAACTAGTTTCCATCTGGGGTGGGTATGACTCATGTCACAGGAGAAATGTCCAGCACCAACATCAGCTGGACAAACTAGTTTCCATCTGTGATGGATATGACTTGTCGCAGCAGGAATGAAGTATTGCTCAAGTTTCATGCTGTGTTGTGAGTGAGCACAGTAGTTCTTCAGTATCCTCCAAGAAGAAGGCCTTCATTCAATGCATCAGCAAAGATCTGCATCTCCATTTGTCAAAAACAAAGTAGTGATTTGTGATTGCAGATGCTTTTTTGAGCTTGAACTATAAGATTTTTTTTTTTTTTTTTTTTGTCAACGAAGAAAAAAAAATCATTGGCTGACTTTGTGATAGCAGCCCCACCTCCTCTCCCCACCCTCCTAAATTCTCTGACGCTCGCCTCCCCAATACCCCCATCCCCCCTTCCCTTCCCCTGACCATTTCATTTTGATGGACAGTACTGTGTATCTGTGTGTGTGTACAGGCTTCTGGCCTGCCCATGTCGATCATTATTGTGGGAGTGGGGCAACGCAGACTTTGAGGGTGAGTTGTATGAGCTTTCCCTTTCTGTATTTTTTTTTTTTTTTTTGTGGCTGTGAGCAGCACTGACTGGATGTTAGTCTGCTTTTGCTTCTTTTTCTGCCTCTGTAGCATTGAAAGGCAGTGTCTGATCGGCTTGGCTGTAATGAAACTGAAAATGAAAATTGAAATCTTCGCCTAGGCTGAATAGCATTGATTGACTTATTGTGTGATGTGTGCTTTCATGCACATGTTGAAAGTCTGTGTATGTTTTGGTTTTTGTATGTTTTGTGTTGTGTGTGTGAGAGAGAGAGAGAGAGAGTGTGTGTGTGTGTGTGTGTGTGTGTGTGTGTGTGTGTGTGTGTGTGTGAGAGAGAGAATGATCTGCATATGGTGAGGTTGTTGAATCAGTGCTGTTCAAATGTGATATTGTATCTTGGCTGTTCATGCTTGTTGATATGCATGGGAGGTTTGTGTTTTACCAGCATGCATGTTTGCATTTTGTATGTTTTCTGTTTTGTAACTGATAAAAGATTACCTTTTGAAGTTGAAAACTTGTAATTCTGTTCATTTTTATAAAGATAATCTACATAATCAAATCATTGTGCATATTTGTCAGATTGTTGTACTACACTAGGATTTTTGTTTTTTTTGTCTTTTTTATTTATGTTACCTTTTGTTAGTGTTTATTTCCTGTCAGTATGACATTATCACTTGAAATGCCTGCTTTGCTAAATTATTTGCATTCTTTCTTTCTCCTTTTTTTTTTGTTTTTTTTTGTTTTTTTTTTTATGAAGGAGAGACTCAAAGTTGTGGACCAGATACCAGCCACCATGGCGAAGTGGTTAGCATCACAGACTCCTGACTGGAAGGTCATGGGTTCAGTTCCCATCAGAGTCATATATTTGTGGGATTCTCCTGCCACATCCTGCTCATGCCAGAGTTGAGTTTGCTGTGGGCTTGGTGGGAAGACTGGGACCACACGCTTGAGTTCCATCCACATAATGGATGTGTCTCTGGGAGTGTTGCTCAAATTTTCCTCACCAGAAACTACGGATGTCTGTATCTCTCGTGCCTGGTTGATGCCAGGGTATGTTATGAAAATAAGTGTAGAGTGCAGCCCTGTCATGTAGTCTTAGACTGGAATGGAGATCTGTCATCCTCATCCATCGTCCGCAGTATAAAGGAAAAAAATCACAAATTCTGTGGTCCTTCATGTTCTGCACTCATGGTGACCTCACCTTTGATTACTTCTGACACTTATGCCCTTGAATTGCTTCAGTTGGGGTCTCCATTGGTAGATTCATGGTGATTGTTGAGGTCACCAGTATTGGTAGATTCATGGTGATTGTTGAGGTCACCAGTATTGGTAGATTCATGGTGATTGTTGGGGTCACCAGTATTGGTAGATTCATGGTGACTGTTGGGGTCACCAGAGTTGGCAGATTGGGGGTGACTGTGTTGGGGTCACCAGTATTGTTAGATTCATGGTGACTGTTGGGGTCACCAGTATTGGTAGATTGAGGGTGATTGTGTTGGGGTCACCAGTATTGGTAGATTCATGGTGACTGGGGGGGGGGGGGGGGGGGTCCACCAGTATTGGAAGATTCAGGTGACTGTGTTGGGGTCACCAGTATTGGTAGATGGGGGGGGGGGGGGGGGCTGTGTTGGGGTCACCAGTATTGGTAGATTGGGGGTGACTGTGTGGGGGTCACCAGTATTGGAAGATTCAGGTGACTGTGTTGGGGTCACCAGTATTGGTAGATTCATGGTGACTGTTTGGGGTCACCAGTATTGGTAGATTCATGGTGACTTTGTTGGGGTCACCAGTATTGGTAGATTCATTGTGACTGTTTGGGTCACCCAGTATTGGTAGATTTCATGGTGACTTTGTTGGGGTCACCAGTATTGGTAGATTGGGGGTGACTGTGTTGGGGGTCACCAGTATTGGTAGCTTCGTGGTGACTGTGTTAGGGTCACCACTATTGGTAGATTCATGGTGACTGTTGGGGTCACCAGTATTGGTAGATTCATGGACTGGGGGGGGGGGGGGGGGGGGGGGGGGGGTCACCAGTATTGGTAGATTCATGGTGACTGTTGGGGTCACCAGTATTTGTAGTAGATTTGTGGTGACTGTGTGGGGGTCACTGCTGTTGGTAGATTCATGGTTACTGTTGGGGTCACCAGTATTGGTAGATTCATGGTGACTTGTTGGGGTCACCAGTATTGGTAGATTCATGGTGACTGTTGGGGTCACCAGTATTTGTAGATTTGGGGTGACTGTTGGGGTCACCAGAGTTGGCAGATTGATAGTGACTGTGTGGGGGTCACCAGTATTGGTAGATTCATGGTGACTGTTGGGGGTCACCAGTTGTGGATTCATGGTGACTGTTGGGGTCACCAGTATTAGTAGATTCATGGTGGCAGTGTTGGACGGATGTGGTGGTGGTCTCGATAGGGAGAGCTCACTCATGCTGGCTTTGCAACCAAGTAGTGGTTGTCGGGGCGATCAGTGGATTGGATCAGAACAGGCAGCTTTGAGGTGACTCTACAGCACTGAGGTGACTCTGCAGCACTGAGATGACTACAGCGCTGAGGTGACTCTGCAGCACTAGAGGTGACTGCAGCACTGAGATGACTACAGCGCTGAGGTGACTCTGCAGCACTGAGGTGACTGCAGCACTGAGATGACTCTGCAGCACTGAGGTGACTCTGCAGCACTGAGGTGACTCTGCAGTACTGAGGTGACTGCAGCACTGAGGTGACTGCAGCGCTGAGGTGAGCTGCAGTGCTGAGGTGACGCTGCAACGCTGAGGTGACTGCAGCACTGAGGTGACTCTGCAGCAATGAGGTGACTGCAGCACTGAGGTGACTCTGCAGCACTGAGGTGACTCTGCAGCACTGAGGTGACTTTGCAGTGCTGAGTTAACTCTGCAGCACTGAGGTGACTGCAGCACCGATGGAGGTGACTGCAGCGCTGAGGTGACTCTGTAGCTCTGAGGTGACGCTGCAGCACTGAGGTGACTCTGCAGCACTGAGGTGACTGCAGCACTGAGGTGACTGTGCAGCACTGAGGTGACTCTGCAGCGCTGAGCTTACTCTGCAGCCATGCCACGTCTCTTCTGATGGCTGGCCTCATGGCAACGTGACACTGACTGCTTCTTTTACATGGCTGGCCTCATGGCAACGTGACACTGACTGCTTCTTTTACATGGCTGGCCTCATGGCAACGTGACACTGACTGCTTCCTTTACATGGCTGGCCTCATGGCAACGTGACACTGACTGCTTTACATGGCTGGCCTCATGGCAACGTGACACTGACTGCTTTACATGGCTGGCCTCATGGCAACGTGACACTGACTGCTTCTTTTACATGGCTGGCCTCATGGCAACGTGACACTGACTGCTTCTTTTACATGGCTGGCTTCATGGCAACGTGACACTGACTGCTTCTTTTACATGGCTGGCCTCATGGCAACGTGACACTGACTGCTTCCTTTACATGGCTGGCCTCATGGCAACGTGACACTGACTGCTTCTTTTACATGGCTGGCCTCATGGCAACGTGACACTGACTGCTTCCTTTACATGGCTGGCCTCATGGCAACGTGACACTGACTGCTTCTTTTACATGGCTGGCCTCATGGCAAACGTGACAGTCACTGCCTCCTTTACATGGCTGGCCTCATGGCGACGTGACAGTGACTGCTTTACATGGCTGGCCTCATGGCAACGTGACACTGACTGCTTTACATGGCTGGCCTCATGGCAACGTGACATTGACTGCTTTACATGGCTGGCCTCATGGCAACGTGACACTGACTGCTTCCTTTACATGGCTGGCCTCATGACAACGTGACACTGACTGTTTCCTTTACATGGCTGGCCTCATGGCAACGTGATACTGACTGCCACCTTTACATGGCTGGCCTCATGGCAGTGTGACATTGACTGCCTCCTTTACATGGCTGGCCTCATGGCAATGTGACACTGACTGCCTCCTTTACATGGCTGGCCTCATGGCAACATGACACTGACTGCCTCCTTTACATGGCTGGCCTCATGGCAACGTGACACTGACTGCTTCCTTTACATGGCTGGCCTAATGGCAACGTGATACTGACTGCCACCTTTACATGGCTGGCCTCATGGCAACATGACACTGACTGCCTCCTTTACATGGCTGGCCT
>JADBJO010000603.1:107500-125000 GCA_016801955.1 Conus betulinus | reverse complement strand
CCACCCCCCACCGCTGCTTCCAACCCCACCCCCAACATTTCAGGTTCTGCCCCGCCACCCTATCCAGTCTGAGCAAGGCTGTCCCACCACCACCACTTCCAATCCCACCCCCCACCACCCACCCCAAAAATTCAGCCTCAGCTCCTCTTCACAATCCTCACAGAGCCACAGTCATGGCCCTCACTGCTGACTGTTCCCCTCCCAACGTGTTTCAGCCTCTGCTGTTCCTGATCATTGTGACTGAGCCACAATTACTGTCGCTGAATCACACCCACAATTCCTCACCTCTCCCTGCATCTCCCCCCCCCCACCCCCCACTAGTTTACGTCTGTCTATCCCCTCTGTCTTCATCAAGCCTAGCCCACACTACCTACCACTTGTTTTAACCCCTCCTCCAGTTTTCAGCACTTACCCTCCCCCTTCTCCTCATAAAGCCTTTTGCACAACCGGTCACCACTTCCAACCCCTCCCTCACCATTTCAGTGTTTACGTTTCCTGTGATTCTTTTATGACCAGGCACACATCCAGTTCCCCCACTCTCCCTCCTGTGACTATTGTGACCAGGCCACATCCCATACCTCCCACCCACCACCCACTCTCCCACTTGTGACTATTGTGACCAGAGTCTACACATCCTACCTCTCTCCCCATTCAGCTGCAGTTCATGCCCATCACCTCTTCCAGTCTCTGTCTTGGTATGTCAATGCTTACACTTCCTACCTCTCCCCATTCAGCCGTAGCTGATGCGTGTCATCTTTTCCAATCTCTCTCTTGGTATGTTAGAGTCTACACTTCCTGCCTCTATCCATTCAGCCACTCCCAATACTCATCTCCTCTCCCGATCGCTCTGTCAGCTGTTCAGCATCCACCCCATTATGTCTGTACTTGTTGAGCTACACCCAATAACCATCATCACTCCCAAACTATATCTTTTGTAGTTGGATGTCCGCCCAACACAGCTGTGGTCAGGTTTACTTTGAAAGACCAGCCGAGACAAATGATGGAGCCGTGATGCCTGTGTATGTGAAGGGGGGTGAGACAGAGATGGAGAGAAGTAGAGAAGTGCAGTGATTGTTTGAATTTTTTTTTTCTTAGCATGAGGGTGAGACTTGTTTAGAAGAAATTCAGGTGTTTGTATTGTTTTAGGACAGCTGTGAGGGAAAAAAAAACAACAGAGGGTGAAATCCTGTTTTGTCCAGTGGGAAATTTCCTTTCTTTGCCCACTGGTGTCTTGTTGAACTGGTCTTTGTGTTCTCCTTTACGGTCAATGGTATTTTTATTAGCACACCGTGTGATTTTTAACTGATCAGGTATTAAGACGTTGGCTATGGCGCTGCCTGGTTTTAATGCCAAACTGTAGACATGCATGCTTAGTTCAGTTTCTATGAAGACACAGTTCTGCTTGGTTTTAATAAGCATTTTAGACAATGTGGCAGCAGATACACATTTGTTTTGGCATCATTTAAGGTGTGTGCATGCATGTGTGTGTGTGTGTGTGTGTGTGTGTGTGTATGTATGTGTGTGTATATGTGTGTGTGCATGTATTTATGTGTGTCTGTGAGTGTGTGTGTGTATTTGCACATGTGTGCGTGTATGTGCACGTGTTTGTGTGTATATGTACATGTGTGTTTGTATGTGTTTGTGTCTATGCATGTGTGTACATCTGCGTGTGTGTGTGTGTGTGTGTGTGTGTGTGTGTGTGTGTGTGTGCGTGCGTGTATGCTTGCATGTGTGCATGTGTACATGTGCATTCATGTACAAAAAGATTTGCGTATTTGTCTATGTGACATGTTATTTGTGCTGTGCTGTTGCCAGGTGGATGTTAAAACTCCATGTAGATTGAAAAAGTTATTTTGCCAACATAATATTTCACCTGGGTTTCATTGAGTCAAGAACGGATATATTCTGTGAAGTTCTTTTCAAGTCTGGAAACAAAATGTGACACAAGTTTTGAATTCAAGCAAATTATGAATGTGCACACTGCAGAAGTGCAAAAGGCATCATGGCTTTCTGAGAATGGGTTGAAAAAACAGTTATTCTCCAGTACCCTTAAACCAACTATGGTGCCACAGTCCACCCTTATTTCCCCCCTTCTGTTACCTCCCCTTCTCTCCACCTGCCCTCCCACCTGGCCTCTACCTGGCACCCTCGCTTCTCCTTCCTCCCCATCATGTTGTCAGGATAGCAGCAGTCTGAAATGTCTCTGCCTGTTACTCTGTGGGCACCTGCATGCTCCACCCTCAGGTTTAAAAAGACTCAGTGGGCACCTGCATGCTCCACCCTCAGTTTTAAAAGACTCAGTGGGCACACCTGCATGCTCCACCCTCAGGTTTAAAAGACTCAGTGGGCACCTGCATGCTCCACCCTCAGGTTTAAAAGACTCAGTGGGCACTGCATGCTCCACCCTCAGGTTTAAAAGACTTAATGGGCACCTGCATGCTCCACCCTAAGTTTAAAAGACTTAATGGTCACCTGCATGTTCCACCCTCAGGTTTAAAAGACTCAGTGGGCACTGCATGCTTCACCCTAAGGTTTAAAAGACTCAGTGGGCACCTGCATGCTCCACCCTCAGGTTAAAAAGACTCAGGGCACCTGCATGCTCCCACCCTCAGGTTTAAAAGACTTAATGGGCACTGCATGCTCCACCCTCAGGTTTAAAAGACTTAATGGGCACCTGCATGCTCCACCCTCAGGTTTAAAAGACTTAATGGGCACCTGCATGCTCCACCCTCAGGTTTAAAAGACTCAGTGGGCACTGCGTGCTTCACCCTAAGGTTTAAGAGATCATATCCCAGAGCTCTAGTTCAGTCAGACACTTTGGTGTATTTGCAGTTTCTTTTTTCTTGACTGCAACTAGATCATCTGCATATTCCACCTGTGCATCATCAGCTAAGTGATGTCGTTGTTGTGTAATATTTTTGCATTGACTGTATACTTTGATGCGCCCATTTTGGATTTTGCTCAAAAAAACCAATTTTTTCATGATCGTTTTGGCAGCAACGTGAAATTTAAAGTGTCCTCTTATTGTCTTTGTGTTACTGATGACAGTGTTCCTTATGAGGCACAACAGAGCATACTTTTTGCACAGATTTTGCAGTTTGAAGCACACATTTTCACACAGAGCATCCCTGGAAGGCATAGTTTCTCACTCACAAATACGATAGTTTTTTTTCTGCACCTTTGCTCAGACTTGAAAGTACTGAACTCCACAAGGGATGTCAAGACTTAAATTTGATGACACTTTTTTTTTTTTTTTGCTACCAAATGCTTCAACTTCAGAGTTGCGGCCCCAGAGCATTCAAGTCCTTACACTGGTTGTGGGACAGAAGTAATCACAGTTTTGATTCAGTGGACCTTGCCCAGTAGAAACTTCCTGGATGCAAGCAAGAGTCGGTTTCTGATTTTGTTGAGGATATCATCTTATTTCTTGTCGTCAGCGTTCCTGTAGAAGAGATCAACAAAGGTGGTAGTATGGGCACTGCCGCAATGCTTGTTGATATTGTTTTCAATTTTGTTGAAGAAATCAGTCGACACAAAATAGCGGCAGTGTTCATACTTCCGCTGTGGCTGTTGATCTCAAAAATCTTATATGTACATTAAATCCTATTCTGTCTTTCTGTAACACAAACATTAGCACATCAAGTCTAGCATGGCTAATTTCTCAGTTTTGAAGTTGCCTGCTGTAATCAAGTCAAATTGGAAGGCCAGTGACAATGAATGATTACATTTAAAAAATAGGGATTATAAGTTTGACACAAGGCCAGTGCAAGAGTGTTGTGTACATTGGAAAGAACATATGGCAAAGCCCTTGATTAGCAGCAAAATGTGGGGAGAAAGTCACATTTTTAAAGCCCCCCTTCCCCCCCTTTTTTTCCTCACCTTTTGTTCTTTCCATGGAGAAGACTGAAGAGTCATTGTTTATCAGATTGAACATTTTCTCCACGTAAGAAGAAATTGGCAGGGGAGGGGGCTCTAAACTAGCATTGACCCCTTTTTATTTTTTTGCCTCTGTTGCTGTAAGTTTGAGAGCAGCTGCTGTCAGTCAGTGTTCATGTTGATACTGGTCAGCATGTGCTCTGTTCCATGTTGCTGTGTAGCAGAGTGAATGAGTGTGTTGGTGTGGTCGTATTGAACAATTATGAATTTTTTCAAATTTTTGTTTTAATCATGGAGACCTCAGATTTACCAAAAGGACTCTCATATTTTTCAACAGAGGTTCCTAAGGACCTTTAGTTTTAAATGCTGTAAGGAACACTGGTAAAAAATTAGATTGTTTTATTTGTTGTTTCTAATGTTTTACTTGCTTGATTCACCATAGTGAAAAACTCCATTGTGCTAACTTAGCTCTACATGGTAAGATATATTTACATGTAGTTTATCTTACTTCTGTATTTAATAATGTATTTATGTATGTCTGCAGTAAGTGTATGTTAGTTCTATATTCAGTAATATATTTATGTATATCTGCTGTAAGTGTATGTTAGTTCTCTATTTAGTAATATATTTATGTATATCTGATGTAAGTGTATCTTAGTTCTATATTTAGTTATATATTTGTGTATATCTGCTGCAAAAGATCCAAATTTCCAAGGAAATGTCAATTATCTGATATGGAAAAGTATTGCTAAAAATGTTAATCACAGATTTATGGCCGTACCATTCGGTGAAATCTTTTGCAGGGGATGGCTGGAAAGGCCTTTACAGTATTCATTATTCTGCCAAGTTTGGTTATGCTAGCCTGTGTACTGCTGAGAAAATGCCAGTGTTAAAGTTTACTCCAGGAAGAGACACACACAGACATGCACACAAGATGAACAAAACCTTGGTGATTACATAGACCCACCTTCTTTACACATGGGATTTGGGTGAAATGTATGGCTTGTAATTTTTTCAGGGTCAACTTTGATGAGTGAGGTGGGTGGGGAAGGTGGAGGGAGGGGGATAGGGGTATAAAAAAAATTTACAGCAAAAAGATGAAAGGGAGAGGGGAGTCAGAGAGTAGACACACAAGAAAACTTGTTTGTGTAGAGCAGAAAATAAAAATGTTAAAAAAAAATACTGGACAATAGCCAGAGAATTATGTTGAAGTGACATCTGTTCTACCACATTTTTTTCTTTGATATCTGAAACAAAAGATGCTTTAGACAAGGCTTATTGTGAGTTTTTTGTTTTGATATCTGAAACAAAAGCTGCTTTAGATAAAGCTGCTTGTGAATTTTTTGCTTTGATATCTGAAACAAAAGATGCTTTAAGTAAGGCTGCTCGTGAATTTTTTGTTGTTTTGAAATCTGAAACAAAAGCTGCTTTAGATAAGGCTGCTTGTGAGTTTTTGTTTTGGAATTGGCTCCTCTTCAGTCTGCCCCTGTTCAGTATCAGAGGCTTGGACTGTAGTTTCATTTGCTGTTGATTCACTACACACAAAGAAAAAAAAGACACAACCAGTGTTAGGTAGGCACTCAAGGTCTGACTAGTGCATTGAGCTGATGCATAGGTCACATATGTGCTAAGTTGTAGCCACGAGACCTTCAATTCTCTCATCTTAGTTGTTAATTCATTCTCTCATCAGTTTAAAATCATGCAAATGTGGTCTCAAAACTTAGCAGATGTGGTGTAGCATATATGGACAAGACAGCACACAGTGACGCCTCCTTGATGAAACTGAAACTGAAGCTGTTGATTGTGAACATGTTTTTGCAGATGAGTGACAAAAAGCATTTAGTTTGTCTTAGAAGAATGCGAGATTGTTTGTTTTTCACAGTTTGATTTTTTATTATGAAAATCTGGTTTGATTTTTTATTATGAAATCTGGTTTTCAGCATGACCTTTTGACACTAGCATATTCACCATTTGCCTGCTTTTGTTTTTAGTCTTCAAAGGTGTGACTGGTTTACCTAAACAGGAATATTTAAATCAATGTTCTCATGTTATTGTGCTCATTTGGTTCTTACTCACTTTGATATATGTTCAAGTAGTTGAAATGAGAGCAAAATAACATGCTTATGCTTTATGTTGAGGCTGTAGAGGTCTTTGTGGATGATTTTAGACAAACAATCTTTTTATATGTTTTGCTTCAGATGTTGATCATAATGGTTTTGTCACAATGTTACGACCAAATCTCATGATGATGGTGATGATCTTTTTTTTTTTTTTTTTTTTTGTTTTTGTATGTTCATCAAGTTTTGGCGTTTTTCTTTTCTTTTTCTTTATGTTTTTGTTTAGTCATGCATCTACCACTCAAATTGTGTTTGTTGCGAAAGTAGCTGTGTTAATCTACCCTGATGATCATGATTTTGTCGTGATTTTTTGTATTATTGTATTCTGGAGGGATTTTTTGTATTATTGTATTCTGGAGGGCTGTGCGAGGGAAGACTTGCCATCTCATTGTCCACGCTGTTCACAGGTGTTAGCCTGATGCTGCTGAATTGGGTCCCCACAGGCACACTCCACACCTTTTTTTTTTTTTTTTTTTTTTTGAAGAAGAAATTCATTGAGAATGTCATGATGAAGATGATTCTGTTGGGCAAATTCTTAAGACAGAGCAGGAGAGGTGGACGCATACCCCAGCCAGACAGGTGTACATAGTAAAGACCATTTATTATATTTTTCACCCAAGGATGCCCTCTTCAATCCCATGTGCTTTGTATCCCAAAATGTTACAAGACCTGTCTTTTTTTTCTCTCCTTCTACCCCATGTTTGATTTTGAATATTGGTTGAGAAAAGGGTAAAAGATTTCTTTTCCACACTGTTTGAAATTCACTAACAAACGCATGGGGGGGGTTCAGATTTTTAAAATTTTGTTGCTTAAATTATATATGTCTACTTGCCTTGATCCTTTCGCACTGATACTCCCGGGGAATTATTTCTGTAAAAAATAATTATTGCATTTCTGACAGTATATTCTTATAAAACTCTTATTATAATGTGGCATTTATGTAATATATGATATATATATATATATATGTACCACTGTTTTAGAGGTTGGTTTTTTGATTGATTTAGATGTATTCTTGTCAGGTTTTGAAGTCAATGTAGTTTTTAAGTGACTGTTTCATACAACAAATTGTGTTTTTTGCTTTTCCTTATCTTTTAATCATTTTGTACTTTTTTCGGTCAGAAAGAGGTTCTGCAGTTTATTTCTTATTTATTTCTGCTGGTTTTATCAGACTGTGGCTTGTGTTTCCATCCAGGTTATATGCTTTGGCATTCAGTGACTTTGAATTAACAAAAGTTACAAATCTGTAAACAAGATGTTTTCAAGTTTCGGTGGTGTAAATCATTTATATATTGTATTTAAAAAATCTGTCAGGGTTAGACTTTGTAAGCTGATAAAATTGTTTGACTTTGTAAGCTGATAAATTTGTTGTGACTTTGTAAGCTGATAATTTTGTTGAATTGTGTATAATTGTTTTATTTTCATTATGTGTCCAAGTATTCGGTTCTTCCTGGACACATTTTTTTTAATTCAATGTGTGTGTGAATTGTTTGATATTGTTATGTTTTAGTGCAAATCTGATGTAATATAATTTCCTTTTTAAGTGTACAGTTTCAGAATGTGGAGAGAGAGAAAGGAGAGGAGACAAAATGAGAGAGTGGATATATAAGCATGTGCGCATAAAGGCTGGTTCTTTTTATCACAGCTGTGTGAGATGTGAGATATGAATGTTCATTTTATCTGTAAACCTTATTTTGTTAAAGGGAGGTTATTATCCCATGCTGTATTCTATTGTCCCATTTTTGTACATTTTTCACTGCTTGTTTCTTCTTTGTTCTGTCTGGAAGGGTGGGGGTGGGGAGGTGGGGGGTTGTTGTTGTTTAGTCTTTTTTTTTTACCTATTATGACCATAATCTGTATTTCTTTTTAGTTATTGTCTGTTTTCTACAAGCTGAAATGTGAGGCCAGATACTATGTGCCCTTTTGTCTGTAGTGTTAACAGCATGCACAGCCTGTGTTCAGGAACAGTTGTTGAAAAACACATGCCGGTTTTAACCCACCATTGAATGTTACGGTCCAGTAACAAATGAACCATGAAACTAGTGATTTTACTTTTAATAAAAACAGGAATTAAAAAAAGTTCAAGTCTGCAGATCAGTGTTTGCTGATGCTTGTGTGGATCTGATTGTTCAGAATGCTGTCAAGCAATACAAGTTGTTCAGAATGCTGTCAGGCAATACAAGTTGTTCAGAATGCTGTCAAGCAATACAAGTTATCAGTATCTTGTCCTTACACGTGCATGTTTTTTTTGTCAACTTTCTCTCTCTCTCTCTCTCTCTCTCTCTCTCTCTCTCCTCTCTCTCTCTCTCTCTCTCTCTCTCTCTCTCTCTCTCTCTGCTTGTAAGTGTGTGTGTGTAGAGTTCAGAGCAATGTTCGGTCCACCGTTTCATGACTTCTTCCTGTGTGAAACACGTCCTTGTCCTGAAAAGTGCTGACTTAATTTTGTTTTTGTTTGATCAAGTCTTTGATAATTTTAAAACCTTGCTTCTTGTTGTTTTGGCGTTGTGTCGTTGTTGTTGTTGGTTTGCTTTTTCTCAGTCTCCACAATGTTGATGATGCAGTTTTTCCCACACATTCTTCATTCCTTCTCTACCCTTCTTGTTTATGACGCTAAATCTCCCCCCCCCCCCCCCCCCCCCCCCCCCCCCCCCCCCCCGAATGTTCTTGATCACTTGCAACTTCTGAAAGGTTTTGAAATTGCTGTTCATGAAACATCATCAGAATTCTCTGCAAATCAAATGGAGTAATCACTAGAATAATTATGGATTAAGGTAATTTGTCCATATGTAGATCACAAATACAACAAAGTCGTTTGTAGTGGAAGCAGTCAGTCGGAGCGTCAATTGATGACCTGAATGTTGAAACTCATTCACTGGGGAAGGGAAGCACTGGCGCAGACCAAAGTTTTCACAAATGATCTTTCGGGTTGTTTGCCATTTACATTTTATCTGCAAATGAAGCTGACGTACATCCACTAAGAGAAGAGTAGACCTGGCAAGGATGTCTCTTATCCAGACTGAGTGGAAAACGCCATTTTGATTTAATGACACGTTGCTTCAACATTCATACAAAGGACTAATCAAGTTTGTACGCTCACGACGAGTAAGTTTTAGTACGCAATCTTTGGTTCATGCATTTCACTCTCTTGTATTGGTAAAAATTGTTATGGATAAATGCAGCCAATAGTGGGTCTGTTGTAAGGAATCAGCGTTTATTGCATAGCAATGATGACACTGTGTCAAGACAGTGAAACCCTCTCACAAAAGACCTGAAGCGCTTAGAGGCAAGGAATGTTTGTACGTAGTACCGAAATAGGTAATAGACCCATTAACGCCTTACCCACCGCACATGGTCGAACTGTGTCAAGGAGGACGAAGTGGTCAGGTGACAGATGGCACATAATTTAGTAAGGACACTCCTGGATTCGAACCTTCCCGATAGCAAAAGGGGGGAGGGACGTAACCACTAGGACCTCGGAGCATCGGGTGCGCGCTAACTACTCAGTCAGCTGAGGTCGCTTTGTAAACAGTCTTTGAAGAGCAGGAGTTTTAGGCTCGTTCAGATGGTATTGCCGTGGGCGCTGTATTGGTTCTATTGTCAGGCTGGCTGAATGCATGTGGACGTTGTTGTTGTAGTAGCGTTTCTCCAGGATAATTACTGTGTTAATTGACCCCCGAAGTCGGCGGAAAATTTTGATGTCTGTCTGGTGACAAGTGTTTGTTTGCTAAATATTAGATAGGGATGTGTGTGAATGCTGATATGTGGAAGAATGTAGCAAATGGAGAATTCAGGGTACTTGTTAACAGGGGGGGTTGAGAAGCAGCATGGACAAAGGCATGGCCGAAGGGAAATCCTTTGTGTCCCACCCCTATATAAACTGAGGGAGAACAACGTGACGAGAGAGGAGAATAACAACAGGAGAAAGAGAGAGAAGGACAGAGGAGAGAGAGGAGAGGAGAGTGAGCAGGACAGAGCAGGATCGAGAGAGAAACGTGGTCTGGGAGACAGAGGAGACAGCAAGGTCTTAGGGTAAAAGACAAGCTGGAAGTGAAAAAACTGAGTTGAAAGCCCAGAGGTGGGTGGAGAGAGACAAACTGAGTTTGAACCCAGAGGTGGGTGAAGGAGACGAAGAAGAAGAGTTCTACGTCGAGATCCCAGAGACGACCACGAAGACCCAGTCCTGAAACCTGGAGCCAAGTCAACCAATGGCGTCACCATCAAGCAGTGCTGAAGAAAACTGAAGAGACTTGTTCAAGAGCTGTGGTGTGGTGTGAAAGCGTGGTTGTGTGTGTGAAAACCTGGCCAGGTGGTGAAGCCATTTTATTATAACCGGGGATTAGGAAGTTATGATCTTTTATGGTTTGATTATTGCATTTTTATGTGATTGGATTGTTCATGCATAATTATACGTAGCATAGAAATTGTATTTCTTGTTCTCAGTCGTGTTAGGAGAGAAACGAATGCGTGACATCCCATTCCCAGAGAGAGGTGAATGTTTGATGGGCACATGAGTGTGCATATGCGTGTATGAGTGCAAAGATAACCTTGGTGTGTTAAGCCTGACTAATAATACATCAACTTAGTGCGCTTAAGCAATACCATCACGATTTCCCCCGTCCTGGACACACTGACTCCAGCTGTAAGCACCAGTGTGACAGGGACGTGCACATTAAAAGATGCCAAACTTTGCAAGGTGTCAAAAATATGGCAATTGAAAACATAGGCTACTCAGCCAAATATTGCGTCTGTACTGGAATCGAGTTTGATCGCTTGACGCATAGGTCTTGAATGCTCCGATGAAGATCATTTAAATTGATTGAACACAGACTTTTGTTGTTGTTTTTGTTGTTGTCACGATGTTTGTTATTGTTGTTCTCGTCGTTGTTGTTGTTGTTTTCACAACGGCTGACTCAGTCGTCTGTGAGCCCGATGAAGATTTTACCCCCCCAGGCTCAGTTGTATCTTTGTTCCATGACAGTGGGGACACAGTGACGGAGCCTGGGGGTGGTCAGAGATCAGCACGTCACTCCCGTCTCTCGCGTCAGTCGTGCCGTAAACAAGGAAGAGTAACTCGGGAGGCCGATAAGAGAAATAGCCACACCAGAGCTACACCTGAACAGAGGCAGCTGAGTTACACGTTTCGGGCACATCAGGGCCTCTTACAAACCGCGAAGGGGGAAAGAAATCAAGCTTGAAGTGTTTGCAGTCAATTTTACACAATTATTCTCTCTCTCTCTCTCTCTCTCTCTCTCTCTCTCTCTCTCCCCCCTCCCCCCCCCCCCCCCCCCCCCCCCCCCCCCCCCCCCCCCCCAGTAAATTGATTAGTCTGTTCTCGTGTGCGTATATACTATTTTATGACGCAGTGAGTTTCACTAGACACTACACAGGATGAGCACACACACACACACACACACACACACACACACACACACACACACACACACACACACACACTCGCGCGCGCGCACACACACACACACACACACACACTGACACAACCATGCACAGCAGCAGCAACAGCAACAGCAACAGCAACAACAAAAACAACATACATACATACTGACTGAAACCATTTACTGTCAGATTAACATAGTGTTGTACTGACAAACACATACACACACATACGCATGCACGCGCGCTGACTGACTGAAACCATTTACTGTCAGATTAACATAGTGTTGTACTGACAAACACATACACACACATACGCATGCACGCGCGCGCGCGCGCGCACACACACACACACACACACACACACACACACACACACAGTTCTTACCTATTATCCTCTTAAACAAGGTTTTTTGTCTTGTCTTATCCCAAATACAGCCCGGCACAGAGGTCCGATCGGAGTCTATACATTGATTCATTATATGTGGTTACTTTCTAGAATGCGGAAGTTTAGTCGTACAAAGTCACCAAACTGTTCATGCCGGTTCTTGGATTTATTTGCACTCCAACGGCATCCACAGGTCTTAGATAGGGTCGGACAAGGGTGTGTGTGTGTGTGTGTACGTTCGTGCGTGCGGGTGCGTGTATGCGTGCGTGAGTGTGTGCGCGCACGCGCGTGTGTGTGTGCATGTGTGTGTGTGTGTGCTTCCAGGTTCCTTGACGTCTCACCTCCTCCTCCCCTCCTCCCTTCCCCCCCCCCCCCCACCACCACCTCCAGCTGCCTGCTGCTGGCAGGCAAATACGCAGCGTTCGTTTGGAGTAGTTACGGGCGTGTAATTATTTCATCATGGGTAACTAAGCAAGAGTTACCCCACTTGTTCGTGATTTCCTGTTCACTATCCCCTGCCTTATTTAAGATTTCCTGGCCAAAAATAGCATGTTTGTTACGACCCCCCTCCCCACGCCCTCATCCCCATGACCCCCGCTGCAGGACGACCTAAATCTCTCCCCCCCCCCCCCCCTCCCCATCTCAGGCTCTTCTTATACAACTGTTCCAACCCTGTATAGGTGTAGCCAGTATTTTCATAATCTAGATAAACCTCTCAACATTCAGGTTGCAGGGTACGTGGTCTGTTTAATTAATTAACGTGCTCATTGAGGTGAGACGGCTGTACGGTCCGTATGTATGATCAGCATGGGTTGACCGTAATTATCTTCCCTCGCCACAATTCAGTCAACAATGGAGAAACAAATGTTCCTTGCATTCTATGAGGACAAATAAAATATCGTGTATCGTGTGTACATCCTTCTTCACCAAGTTTCCGCGTTTTTTTGTTTTTGTTTTTTGGGGTTTTTTTTTATGTATTTGTTTATTCATTCATTTATTCATTTGTATTTATTCATTTATTTGTTTATTTATTTATTTATTGTCTATTTATTTATTCATTTGTGTATTTATTCATTTGTTCGTTATAGTTTTTTTGTTTTTTTTTAGTAGTAATCAATGCGAAGCCAAAATAAGCGTGCAGCAAGGTGTTTTTTTTTGTTTTCCTGTCTGACATACTGTAGTGAGAAAAACAGGTTTCAAACTGTTTCGCGCGGAACTCGTTTTTCACAGTGTACAAGAGTGGCAGCTACACAGTTCTGGCAATTCACGTCATGAGCCAATAAACAGCGGTGCTGATAAAAATGTGATTTCCTCGCAAAAATGAGGCGGAGTCTAAGGCGATAATTGGACCAGCCCGCTTCAACTTACGTAATTAGGGAACACATGGTTTTGAATGGAACTAAGCTATTGCCCCTAGACTCGGGGGGTGGGGTGGGGTGTAATACGGAAGCCCTAAACACAAAGCGTGGCACCGGAAACCAAGCATCTCGCTGGCAGTTGATTTTCCAGCTGACCTGTCTGTGGTATACTGTGCAACAGACGGCTGTAATGCCGTACAACATTTCAGTGCCGTGGGTATTTTATCGTCTGACGGGCCACACGCTACAATCAGCATTTTGGTCGGAAACTCTATAATAGTCCATGTAAACGTTTTGAGGCCTAGCATAAACAGAGCCAGCATTTAATGTTAAACTAATAATGGATCAAAAGAATAACTCTCCACCAATCATTTCCTTCTCTTTTTTTTTTTTTACCTATGAAGTCGCAGTCTTCAAATATGTGACCTTCCCCACAGTTGACGTCACATTTCAGGCCTTTGCACTCGCCCGTGACCCTATCTTTGCGCCAGCTCCAACCGTCCAAATAGTCCCATTCCTTTGATTTGGTCCCTCTGCTTGGAACCACCTGGCTTGTACCTTGGTAACCATATGAAAGAAAATGAGCAGAATCAACTGACATACAATAAAAAAAAATCTCAAAAACAATCTAATCGCGCCAGTCTATAAACACTCGCCTCCTTATGCAAGGCCTTGGCGCATTATTTTTCGGTGTGCAGCCACAAAGCCCGACTTTTGAAACGTTGATTGCTCTATGTTTTGCAGGTCTCTCCGGAATTAATATCAATTTTCTCCTGAAAACGACAACCGTGTTCAGTGAAAGTGACACGAACCCGTCACCGGAACGGAAGTCGGACCGCTCTGTTCTCGCCAGCCTAGTGATGACTTGTCACCGATCGGTTGGTCTGGTCAATGACGTGAAAGACTCTACGTCTATGGTTTGGTTCATTAAAAATTTTGTGGATTGGTTGAAATTTAACGTCCACCTTTTAATGTTAACGTTGACCTATGTATCGCAGCCGGTTTGTGCCCGCATTAGCGCTGAGGATATTTATAGGGTCTGAAGCCCAAGTTCGCTGCTCAGATTACTTCCCTCACCCCCGTCCCATCACGTGAGGATCAAGCCAGAAAAACCGCGGAGGGAAAAGATGAATCATGAGTCATCTCCCTGCCGCGCACCTGCATGCCTCGACCGGTCCACACGGCTCTTTCATTTCGCTCACATGTTAGGTATAAGTCTCTTTTTATTTTTCTTTTCGAGGGTGGATCTCGTCGCCTAGCATGCCGAGGATCGGTGAGGAGACGCGGAGGGGGGGGGGGGGGGGGGGGGGGGGGTGGGGGTGCGGGGTGTGGGAGGGTGTTGACTGGAGGTTCCTTTACTGTGGCCAGTGGTCTTAGGAGTCGTGTTACTCTGAAACGTAGACATGAAAAAAGATAAAGCCACAGAGAGAGAGAGAGAGAGAGAGAGAGAGAGAGAGAGAGAGAGAGAGAGTACACTAAATACTGTGGGGGAGAGAGAAAGACAAGACAAGACAAAAATTCTTTATTTACGAGGATAATAGATAAGCACTAACGTGCTTTTTTTTACATCCAGTCCTCGCCCTGAGTAGGGACTACAACATGCAGGAAATCAATTAGTGTTAAAAAAAAAAAAAAAAAAAAAAAATTTGCTGCGGACTCGTTGGGAAGACTGGGACCACACAGTCGAGTTTCATCCACTTAATGGATGCGTTTCTGAGAGTGTTGCTCAAATTTTCCTGACCAACACTGCAGGTGTCTGTATCTCTCGGGCCTGGTTGACGCCGGGATATATTATGAAAGGAAGCGTAGAGTACAGCCCTGTCATGTAGTCTCAGACCGAAATGGAAATCCGTAGCATCATCTTAATCATCATCATCCTCATTGTCATCGATCAGCATTAGAAAAAAAAATGTCTCAAATTCTGTGGCCTTCATGCCCTGCTCTCATTGTGACCTCAGTTTCGATGTCCCTCTCCACGTCTGTGGCTTTGGTTTGGTTCCGTCGGGGTCACCGGTATCGGCGGGTCCACGGGGGCTGTCGTTGGACGGACGTGGTGGCGCCCTCCGGAGGGAGAGCTCACTCACGCCGGCTCCGCGACTAAGCAATTATTGTCGTCAGTAGCTCTCCCTCTTCCTCTCCTTCTCTTCTCTTCTTCTTCTTCTTCTTCTTCTTCTTCTTCTTTCTCGTCCTCCTCCTCCTTCTCCTCCTCCTCCTCCTTTTTTTCCTCCTCCTCCTCCTCCTTCCTCCTCCTCCTCCTCCTCCACTTTCTTCTTCTTCTTCTTCTTCTTCTTCGTCGTCGTCGTCGTCGTCGTCGTCTTCTTCTTCTTCTTCTTCTTCTTCTTTCTTCTTCTTCTTCTTCTTCTTCTTCTTCTTCTCTTTAAACTTGGTGAAGAGTGATGGAGGTCCTTCAGAAGAACACAGTGCCTCGCATTCTGTCAGCTCCGACGGCTGTGTGCAAAGGCTTGGCGATGGGGTCTGCAAATATTTCCCCTGTCCTCACTGACTGCGGCGGTGTTGTCAGTCCATCGCTCTCTTTCTTTCTTTCTTTCTTTTTTCCGTCTCCCTCTCTGTCTCTCCCCCTCAACAGTTCCCTGGGTGATTGTTTAAGCAATGCCGTTGAATCTTGTAACGTGGCCCGGTAGTTTTGTTTTGTTTTGTTTTCAGGACTGTTGTCAATGGATCTTCCTCATGGTCCTGCGTGCTCTATGATCGTTTGTTGCACTTGTTCACTGGTGATAAATACTCAGTTTTTCTTATGTTTACTACCTTGCTACCTCGCCGTAACACATTATCCTTGGCTTGGATTCTTTTGTGAAGATCCGCCAAGAATGAGGGCGTCTATCTGGCATGCATACAGAAAGATGGTTAGCACTAGAACATCCGGGGGCCCTTGGCAGTGTTTCATTGAATTACTATTGATCTTCCGTACAGAATTTCGTCATGACAGTGCTGCTGCTGCTGCTGCTGCTGCTCTCTCTCTCTCTCTCTCTCTCTCTCTCTCTCTCTCTCTCTCTCTCTCTCTCTCTCTCTCTCTCTCTCTCTCTCTCTCTCTCTCTGCCTGCCCATGGGAGGTCTTCTGCTGCTGGGTTTGTTGCCTCACTGTTCATGGTGGTGTTGTGGGGTTGGGTTGGCAGGATCGCACATCAGTGAACTCCTAAGCAGTTCCTAGGTCTCCATTGGCAGTTATATCAGTTATGAAAGCGGTGTTGTGGGGTTGGGTTGGCAGTTATATCAGTTATGAAAGCGGTGTTGTGGGGTTGGGTTGGCATGTTATTATCAAAAGCGATGTTGTTGGTTGGGTTGTTTATATCAGTTATGAAAGCGGTGTTGTGGGGTTGGTTGTCGACTTGCTCTTGTCGTCGCACTTGTTTTCAGGCCACAGTGTTTCATTAATGGTTCATCCACAGTCCAGGCCACAGTCTTGTTTCATTAATGGTTCATCCACAGTCCAGGCCACAGTCTTGTTTCATTAATGGTTCATCCACAGTCCAGGCCACAGTCTTGTTCATTAATGGTTCGTCCACAGTCCAGGCCACAGTGTTTCACATAAATGGTTCATCCACAGTCCAGGCCACAGTGTTTTTCATTAATGGTTCATCCACAGTCCAGGCCACAGTCTTGTTTCATTAATGGTTCGTCCACAGTCCAGGCCACAGTCTTGTTTCATTAATGGTTCATCCACAGTCCAGGCCACAGTCTTGTTTCATTAATGGTTCGTCCACAGTCCAGGCCACAGTGTTTCATTAATGGTTCATCCACAGTCCAGGCCACAGTGTTTTTCATTAATGTTCGTCCACAGTCCAGGCCACAGTTGTTTCATCCAGGCCACCAGTCTTGTTTCATTAATGGTTCATCCACAGTCCAGGCCACAGTCTTGTTTCATTAATGGTTCGATCCACAGTCCAGGCCACAGTCTTGTGTCCACAGTCCAGGCCAGTCAGTGTTTCATTAATGGTTCATCCACAGTCCAGGCCACAGTGTTTTTCATTAATGGTTCATCCACAGTCCAGGCCACAGTGTTGTTTCGTGTTTCCAGTACAGTCTTGTTTCATTAATGGTTCATCCACAGTCCAGGCCACAGTGTTGTTTCATTAATGGCTTCGTTCACAGTCCAGGCCACAGTGTTTTCATTAATGGTTCATCCACACCCAGGCCACAGTGTGTTTCATTAATGGTTCATCCACAGTCCAGGCCACAGTGTTTGTTTCATTTAATGGTTCATCCACAGTCCAGGCCACAGTGTGGTTTCATTAATGGTTCATCCACAGTCCAGGCCACAGTGTTGTTTCATTAATGGTTCATCCACAGTCCAGGCCACAGTGTTTCATTAATGGTTCCACAGTCCACAGTCCAGGCCACAGTCCAGTGTT
>JADBJO010000603.1:92500-105000 GCA_016801955.1 Conus betulinus | reverse complement strand
GTTCCGTTTCGCTGAGACCTCTCTCTATCACTAAATGACAGGTGAAAGAGACAGGCAGCCTCGCTCAATCACTAAACGACAAGTGAAAGAGACAGACGGACCTCACTCTATCACTAAACGACATACTTGTTTTTTTCATCCGGCCCTTGCTCCGTTAAGGGACTAAGTAGAGAGAGAGAGAGAGAGAGAGAGAGAGAGAGAGAATAAGATTTGGGGTAGTGTTTAGATGCAAGGCAGTGATGCTGCAGGCTGTGTCACAACAAACCTACCATTTCAAAAGACTAGACGTCTATCTTGTTACTCACGCACTCAGCCTCCCCAAAAGCTCTGTGTTGTGGCCGCGCGTGAATCTGGCTCGCGGCGGCGCGCGGTGCAGAACACACACTTTCCATAAAAGGGCATCGAGCGGGGTCAAGGCAAAGCCGTACCACCCCTCCTCCGTACAGACGGCGCGAGAACTCCCCCGAAGTAGCAGGTAACTTTTTCATTGATTGCTTGCAGTGCCGGTAATTATTGTCGGTAGTTTGTGACGTTGTTGGTAGTTTGTGTGTAGTTTGCTCGATGAAGAGACTTAGCTTTTGAATAGATGTGAATCACTGGCTAGGATTTAAAACTTGACGCCGGCAGTGTATTGACATTTTTTTTCAACGTTACTTTTATCGATGATTCATCATTCATTTCCTGACTAAGTCGGCGTCGACCAGGAAGAAATCCGCAGACGCCTTCAGCTTCTTTCTGCTGAGAAGCCGACTTGCTTATCATGATTCTTATCTGTTGCTATAATTATGTTCATAAGCAGCGGTAGACTTGTAAGCATAATGTCAATGAAAAGCACTTGAAGTGGGGGTAGTAAAGGGGAGGGGGCGGGGAGAAGAAGAGTTGTTTCTGAAATGGAGACGATGAGATAGTAAGCATGGGGAGAAGGGGGGGGTGGAGGGACGGGGGGGTGGGGGGGGTGGAGGGACGGGGGGGGGGGGGGGGGGGACGTGGAAGGGGAGGAGAAGGTGAGACAAAAAAAAAGAGAGAAAAATTCTAGAAGACTAGAAGTGTATAGACGAACTTCGTGCGCTATGATCTGTAGCTTCATTTTAGTCCTAGTCCAGGAATGTCTGTCTGGGCCGAGGCTTCTGCCGATTGCACTGATCCATTGATCGCTTTGAATATAGTCCGATAATAACTAAAGGGCCGACAGTAAGCCTTTTATTTTGGTCCTTCAATCGCAAGGAACTCTTGGTCGCGCGCGCGCATGCATGAATGTATGGGGGTGTATGGGCGTGTAAACCATAATGAGTTACCTGCACCTGTATGTATTCTTTATCCAGTGGTATTGTGTAAGGAACAAATGTGTTATATATCGAAGATGTGCAGACAGACACTGTAATAATCTTTTTTTTTTAGCTAAACAGAATAAAAACAGAAAATGATATCAACTGGAAAAAAAAGCAGCATTTACAAAGCAAATATGGGATATGTGATTAAAAGCACCTGTCAACAGATTTATCTTCTCTTATGGGCTAGTTGTGAATGAAAGTCCTTTTTCTTTTTTTCTTCACTGCCCCCCCCCCCTCTTCTTGCACTCTGACCCCCCAGTGTGGAACAGTGTTGTGATATCTGTGGGCATTGTAATTGCCTGGGGATCAGACAGGAGTGACAGATGAGTTTTACACACTGTGTGTGTAGGAGTCGGGGTCATTATCAGCCAGTCTACACACTGTGTCAGTGTCAGCCCCTGGTGGGGGCGTCTGTGTGTGTGTGTGTGTGTGTGTGTGCCAACTTTATGGAGGGAGTGGCTCACATTCCATCTGAGTGAGAGGGGTGCGAAGACTGCTTAGTCAGTTTTGATTTATGCTTTGCTTTGCCCTACTGGTGTGAAGACTGCTCAATCAGTTTTGATTTAATGCTTTGCCCTATTGGTGTGAAGACTGCTAGGTCAGTTTTAATTAAATGCCTTGCACCACTGATGTGAAGACTGCTTGGTCAGTTTTAATTTAATGCTTTGCCCTATTGGTGTGAAGACTGCTAGGTCAGTTTTAATTTAATGCCTTGCCCCACTGATGTGAAGTCTGCTCGGTCAGTTTTAATTTAATGCTTTGCCCAACTGGTGTGAAGACTGCTCGGTCAGTTTTAATTTAATGCCTTGCCCCCACTGGTGTGAAGACTGCTCGGTCAGTTTTTTAATTTAATGCCTTGCCCCACTGGAGTGAAGACTGCTCGGGCAGTTTTAATTTAATGCCTTGCCCACTGGTGTGAAGACTGCTCAGTCAGTTTTAATTTAATGCCTTGCCCCACTGATGTGAAGTCTGCTAGGTCAGTTTTAATTTAATGCCTTGCCCTACTGGTGTGAAGTCTGCTAGGTCAGTTTTAATTTAATGCCTTGCCCCACTGATGTGAAGTCTGCTAGGTCAGTTTTAATTTAATGCCTTGCCCTACTGGTGTGAAGTCTGCTAGGTCAGTTTTAATTTAATGCCTTGCCACAAAACCAGCTCTCACTCAAATCTGCTCACCACCTGAGAAACTAAAACCAAAGATTGAAAAAGAAAAAAAAGAGAGAGAAGAAAAAAGAAAAAAAATTGTGCCTGAGGTGGCAGCAGAATGGTCAATGATTCAGTGTCTGACTTGAGTGGTGCCGAAAGAGTTAGGGAAAGGAGTGATGTGGGTGTTCTGATGTGAAGCGGTGGGTGCAGCAGTGATTTACATGTCCTCAGTGTATTGTGACCACTGAACCATGCACATACCTGTTCCCTTTTTCAATTTCATTGTCTCCTCCTGCCACACCCTCTTGGGCCATCTTGCATACTCATGTGTCGTTGCTGATTTGTTTTATCATTGGGTGCTTGGTCTGATGCGCCCTTCACTCATCTCCCATCTGTCCCCCCCCACCTCCCCCTCCACACCCATCCACCCCACGCGCTTCCACCTATCCCCACCCCCACCCCACTCCCTCCCTCCCCTTTAAATCTAAAGCCATCCTAAAACCATGCAATTTAAAAAAAAATTCAGTTTGGTAAGCAGACCTTGCGCTGAATACTTAACTTTTCTCTATATTCTTTGTAGCTTATCAAATGGAAGAAGAAACTTACCCTGAGGCACGCACGGACCAGTGTAAGCATCACACTGAAAGAGCAGAGTTAGCACAACTTTAGGTTCAAAGGGCACAGTCTGTCCACATTTTGGTTGGTTGTTTGTTTTTTTTTGCAGCTGATGTGTGAATTGAACTGGCAAGATGTAATTTGGCAAATATTATGTTTGTATATGCCATAGACACAATCGTCTTTCTATTGCCGTTTGTAACTTATGTTTGTTTGCTGAATGGGGCAACCCAAGAAACACAAATCTGAGCTTACACTTTGGTTCTTTAGCTTCCACTTCAGTCAAGGTCTTCTGTTTTTTTTTCCCCCCCTTTACTGCACTTTATTATTACTAACATGGACTTGCTTCAATGACGATCAGAATGTCAGAGTCTGTGTGTGTGTGTGTGTGTGTGTTTTATCTCTTGGTGATGGTGATGGTGATGATGATGGTGGGTGTGTGTGTGTGTAAAGAATGTGCAATGGTATTTTGAAGCTCAGCAACCTGAAAAAAATTACAGATTCTTTCTTTCTTTCTGAGTATGCAGGCTGTTACTCCTGCGGACACTTCCTGTATAGACAGGCAGTGGAATTTTGTGTGTGTGACCGTTTTTCATCCGGCCATTAAGGCAGACATACTCCATCTTTGTGGATACAACCCGCAAAAAATGACATACAAGTTCATGTTATTTTCAGCAGCTTATAGGAAGTGTATTGGGTAAAGGTCAAAATACTGGGTGTAGCTGAGAGCAAGTTTACAGAAATCACTGTCAGCACAGATACAAAGGAAGGTCTAAACCAGCCTCAGGAGGAGTTCCAACCTCAACCGCTTTCCTTGTCTTTTGCCAGGTAATTGAGTTTTCTCTGTAGGGTGGTATGATCATTCTCCCACCCCCCCTCCCCCTCCTCTCACTACCACCACTCCCCTCCCTCACCAGAGCAATAGTAAGCAGGGTGTACATGAGAAAGGGGATGGGGGATGGTACAAGAGGGGAGGGGGGTGATTTTCTTGGCCTGGCCGGCCGGTGGCCGAACAGAATGTGAAGGATGTGTAATTAGGGAGATGTAATGAGGCGAGACTGTACTTCTCTCTTGGCCTCAGCTACCCAGGGAAGGTGTTGGCACATCTCCAACACCCCCTTCAGGCTCTCTATCAGACACCCGGTTTCTGCTCTAGCAGGGTGAAGGGTAGTGACCCTTGAACTCTCCTGACTGCAAATCCTGTTGTAGGGGTGGGGAAGGGGCTGGGGAGAGGTATGTAGATGGGATGAGGGTGGGGGGTGAGGTTGCATAGAGAGAGGTGTGTGTGTGTTTGTGGTGTGTGTGGTGGGTGTGTGTGTGTGTGTGTGTGTACACTTGGCATTTGGTTTTGCCCTCTCTTCTGTCTCTCAGCTTCATTTACCCACATCTTCAGTGTCTCGGTGCAGCCATGGCCTTACACTCAACATTGATAGCATACTGGTAGATAACACACACACACACACACACACACACTCACGTGCATGCACACACACACACACACACACACACACACACACACACACATGCGTGCGCGTGCCTGCGCGCGCGCACACACACACACACACACACACACACACACACGACACAATGCAACACAACAAAATACCACACCACACTACACCACACACACACACACACACACACATACCTATACACATACCTACACACACACTTACACACACACACACTTGCTCACACAAACACACACACACACACACAGACTTGCTCACACACACTTGTTCACACACACACACACACACACACACACACACACACACACACACACACACACACACACTTACCCACACACACTTACAGACACACTTACACACACGCACATACTCACACACACTTCCTCACACTTAACTCGCACACACTTGCACACTCGCACAGTTACTCACACACTTACGCATGCACATACACGCACGTACATGTGCACACGCGCGCACACACACACACACACACACACTCTCTCTCTCTCTCTCTCTCTCTCTCTCTCTCTCTCTCTCTCACACACACACACACACACACACACACACACACACACACACACACACCAAGCAAAAATGTTGGTTCTAATGCTTTTTTCTTTCATCTTTTTTTAAACAGAGTGCAGTATGTTCATGCAGTGCCTTTGGGGAGGGGAAAAAAAAGAGCAGGAAATAAAAAAAAAAAAAAAACCTTCAGTTAAGGGAGATAATTGTGCTTACCAAAAGTTCAGTAGGAAAATCAGCTGTGATCAGTAAACAGAAACATGAGAGGCAGGCAGGACTTGGGAAGAAAATGGAGGGGGGATGGGGGCGGGGGTTGGGGTGTGGGGGGGTGGGTGGGTTGTAGGGGAAGGGATGGATGGTGTTTTTTTTGTTGTGTGTGTGTGTTTTTTTAATGGCAGTATGATCTTCAAAGGGAGAGCAGCCAACCTGAAAGTCACATACAGCAGAAATCTTTGAGACAATGGATGGATAGATGTAACACAGTACAGTACAGTATTGTACAGTGCAGTACAGCACAAAGCTGTGCAATACAGTACAGCACAGTGCCATAGCTTACCTGGTTGTACTTTACAGTACTTCATTACACTTCACTGTACTGTACTTCATTTCACTGTACTTTACAATAAATCATTACAGGCACTTCACTACACTGCACTTTACAGTACTTCATTGCACTGCACTGTACTGTGCTGTATGCTGTACTGTTCCACAATAGACTTAACCAGCCTAGCCAATCCTAACCTAGCGAGACCTACACAATACTTTACAGTACTTTATTACACTGTACTGTACTGTACTATATACTCTACTGTTCCACCTTAGTTACACAGCACCAGCCTAGCCAATCCTAATCTAGCCTGGGCTAGCCTGACCTACACAATACTTGGCCATGCTCTACAAAAGTGACTGCATGGTGGTTTCCCTTTTGCCCTGTGCTCCAGAGCTGCCATATCTTGTTGTTCACTGCTTGTGGTTGTGATCAGTAAGGTGGGAAAGCATGATGACAAATGTGGAAATAAACCGCTTTCTGGTCTCTGTGTAGTAGTTAGTACACAGAGGTTCTGATAATCTTATTTCTTTGTTTTTTATTCGTTTTTTGTTGTTTGTTTTTTGTTTTTGCACTAAGGTTATAATTGATGTACTTTCCCCTTTAATTTTTACAAAAACTTTTATATCTCCCCCATTTGCTTTTCCCGTCCCTCCCCCCCCCCCCCCCCCCCCCCCCCCCCCCCCCCCCCTTCATTTGTCCAACCCCTCCCCAAGCTGGTCTCTTTGTGCACTCCAGTTTATGTCTTTTATGTGTGGAATCACATTGTGTTTTTTTGTTTTGTGTGCATGCAGGCAGGATTTTGTGGATGGACCAGTCATTGTTATGCATGTACACAAGCTGTATGTGTGCGCAAACTGTGGTTTGGTATAATGTTATATCCAGATAATGATCATGATTTCTTGGTAAAGATCAGGATTAAAGGCATATGCCATTGATATTGAATGATGACAGTGACTTGAGCACACACACTATGGGTGTGCGCGCGCACACACACACACACACGCACACGCACACATTCACAGCATCAATTAAAAAAATGCTACCTACCTATCTGTCTGTCTGTCTGATCCCTGGAGTGCTCAGGATAACTACCAGCTGACATTCCTTGCATGGTTTTGTCATCAGATCATGAAGTAGTACTCTCTCTGTGCATGCACTTGCTGTGCTAGCGGCAAGGAGGAGGCTATTTCCCCACACCATATCCCTCCACTCCCTCAGTGTGTGTGTGTGTGTGTGTGTGTGTGTGTGTGTGTGAGAGAGAGAGAGAGAGAGAGAGAAAGAGAGAGGGTCTGTGTGAATGTAAGCGCACACATGTGCATGCATGCGTTTGTGCGTGTGTGCATGCATGTGTGTTGTGTGGAATGTGTGTTTCATGTTTGCTGGGCCCCATCACTATAAAGAGTTCTTCAGCAGCCCTCTGAATTTAGGACAGTACACACACTCCGCCCCTCCCCCCCACCCCCACCCCATTTTTCCCCCCTTCCATCCAAATACTTCCAGCTGTGAGGAATGGGTCTGTGGAGGAAATGAGCAAGTTGGGAAAAAAAAAAAAAAAAAAAGCAATGAAAAAAAGAAAGCAAGCTAGCGAGTGATGAAGATGGAGGAAAAGAAATACAACAGAAAGAGCTCTTTGTGTGTGTGTGTGTGTGTGTGTGTGTGTGTGTGTGTGTGCACGCATGTGTGTGTGTATGTGTGTGTTCATGTGCATGTGCGAATATGTGCAAGCACACTACATGAATACACACGTTTTTTGCGCGTGCTAGTACATCTACATGTGCATGTGTATCTGCACACATGTGTATTTGTGTGTGAGAGTAAGTGTGTACACGTGTGTGTGTCTGAGAGTAAGTGTGTGTGTGTGTGTGTGTGTGTGTGTGTGTATGTGTGTGTGAGTGAGTAAGTGAGTGAGTGAGTGAGTGTGTGTGTGTAAGTATGTGCAAGCATACACAAGTACACTCTGTCTTTGTGTGCATGTATGTGTGCAGCTACATATGTGTATATGTGCAAGTGTGTATATTATGTGCAAGTCTGTGTATGTGAGTGTGTGTGTTTGTGTGTGTGTGTTCTAAATGTGTGTATGCACATGCATGTGTGTGTGTATGTGGTTTGAGCTGTTTTAAGTGTTACAAAGAAAAACGTTCTGAAAACTTAACGATGATCATCAAAGACAAGAAGAAAGTAGTGATATCCGTATTGGGGCTCCTGATTGAAACTCTGTGTGTGTGTGTGTGTGTGTGTGTGTGTAAATAAAATCACATATGAATGTTCTTGAATGTGCACATTTCATAATTAGAATGTGTAAGTGAGCATGTACACGTTATACTCTTTGACATTTTCTGCTGTTGGTGATGGGTGTGGGTGGACATGCGGCAGTTACACTCTGTTATGTTTGCTGCTCTTGGGATGGGTGTGTGGCACCTGTGTAATACCCTGACACCATAAGTTTGTGAAGTGTGTGTGACAGGCGCATGTGTTATATGCCGTGATGTTGCTGTGTATAAAGGGTGTACAGGCGCATGTGTTATACTGTGATGTTGCTGTGTATAAAGGGTGGGACAGGCACGTGTGTTGTGACATTTGCTGTTGTTTAGGGTGGGTTTTTGACAGGCGCATGTGTTGTACACTGTGACATGTCTTGCTGTTGATAATAGGTGTGACGCGCACATTCATTATTCTCTGTGACAGTTGCTGGTGGTTGTGATGTATGTGACAGGCGCATGTGTGACATACTACAAGATTTGCTGGTGTGTATGATGGGTGAGAGTATCGCGTGCTGTGCTGTGTGACGTAGACTACTGTGGATCATGTTGGTGATGAGCACATTTGTGTTACTCTGTGACGTTTGCTGCTATTTATCAGGCTCCAAGTGCTTTACAGTCCACATTCTCATTCACACAACAGGCTGCCTGCCTGGGTAGAGCCGACTGAAGAGCTGCCTGCTGGCGCTTCATTCAGTCATTTCCCATGTCGTTTAGTCAAGATCGTTCTTTCAATTTAACAACTCTTTCATTCTTTTGATTTTTCACGCCGAGTGCATGCTATGTATGACGTGTCATCCATACCAATGACCAAACTGGCCTTCTCTTCCAAAAGTTGGTGATGGGATTTTACGTGTGTGCAAGATGTTATGCGTACATTCACACATGGAACCTGGGTTTATAGTCTCATTCGAAGGACTCATAGGCAGAACAAGGAGAGAGAGAGAGAGAGAGAGAGAGAGAGAGAGCAGAGTTTCACGATTCCTGACATTTTGCCAGTGCAGACACACAAGACTTTTTTTGCAGACGATGGCAATAAGTTCTTGTGACCTTGCAGCCCCTGCCCTTTATGGAGTCAAGCCATACACAAAAAGGGAAAGAAAGCACCTTTTATATCTATTTAAAAAAAAAAAAAAAATTATTGACACTGTCGTTTTACACTATCATTGAAAAGTTCTAACCTATCCAGTGCATGCGATGGCCACATAAACAGTTGACATGTGACCAGTAAATCATATGATATATAACACCTCTTTATGAAACGTCAAGCTGGGAAAAAACTACATCATTGACTAAAATAAAAACATGAATTGTTCCTTTTTTCTTTTAATTTTTTTTTTTTTCAAATTTTTAAGTAGTCGAAACCTTCGTTTCAGAAGATGATAAAAAGTTGAGGCATAGAGCTGAGGAAGAGAGAGAGGGAGGGAGGGAGAGTGTTTTGTGTGTGTGTGTGTGTGTGTGTGTGTCGTGGATGCCCTTGGTGTCAGGGTTTCAAGGGAGATGTAATGGAAAAGACAGGATGAGGAAAAACAGTTGGGGGGGGGGGGGGGGGGGGGGGGGGGGGGGGGGGGGGGGGGGCGAATGGGGAGGGAACTGAACGGGAGGAAAGTGGAAAGTGGTGGCGTGTCTGGTGGAGGATTCTGTCTGGGTGCCTTTGACCTGCTGCAAAGCTATAGGCTTCTTTTTTTAGTTGTTGTTGTTTAAAGGAGAGAGGGGTTGGGTGGTAGTTTTAGGAGGAAGGGGGATAAATGACAGCAGTCTGCACATGGTGGAGACATGTGGTAGGCTGTCCTTTGTTTCCTGGAAAAAAAAAAAAAAAAAAAAAAAAAAAAAACCTGATTTGGGATGGCAGCAAGCACAGCCTCAGAATGGGCAGGGAGGAAGTGTTGTCTTGGAGATCAGGGCCTGTGAAGGATGGGAGAGGGGGTGTGGTGGACCTGTAGTGGAGGTCATGCCAGTGTGGATGGGGGTAAGGATGATGGGGGAGGGGACGGGAGTGCATGCTAATACAGTCGCAAGTACTTTTTGTTACATGCCTTTATTCTTCATCCACATCTCATACCCATACCCTGTAAATATCCTTACGCATGTTGTCTTGCCATCTTCATGGCCAGACAATGGTCGTATTGGGGGGGGGGGGGGGGGGGGGGGGGGACAAATACGCTTGTTTGCATTACTTGTTAGTTGGGGGGGGGGGGGGGGGAGGGGGTCAGTGTGTGTGTGGTGTTTGTGTGTGTGTGTTGTGTGTGTGTGGTGTGTGTGTGTGTGTTTATAAATGTGTATGTGTGTGCATCACATGCAGGCGCACATAATTATGCTCATACTGTATGCCTATGTGTACTTGACTTGAATGTGTACAGGGCATGCCCTGAACTGGAAGAGGCAGGGAGGATTTGTGGGATGGAAGGGGGTGGGGTTACAGGGGTGGGGTTACACGACACATATTTTGTTAGATACAGAAGCATGGCACTCTCTGCATTGCTTTCTTGTTTCCAGTATTTTTCTTCAGGAGAAAGTAGGGAACAGCGTCTGTCTTGTTTCCAGTATTTCCATCAGGAGAAAGTAGGGAACAGCGTCTGTCTTGTTTCCCAGTATTTTCTTCAGGAGAAAGTAGGGAACAGTGTCTGTCTTGTTTCCAGTATTTCCATCAGGAGAAAGTAGGGAACAGCGTCTGTCTTGTTTCCAGTATTTTCTTCAGGAGAAAGTAGGGAACAGCGTCTGTCTTGTTTCCAGTATTTCCATCAGGAGAAAGTAGGGAACAGCGTCTGTCTTGTTTCCAGTATTTCCATCAGGAGAAAGTAGGGAACAGCGTCTGTCTGTTTCCAGTATTTCCATCAGGAGAAAGTAGGGAACAGCGTCTGTCTTGTTTCCAGTATTTCCATCAGGAGAAAGTAGGGAACAGCGTCTGTCTTGTTTCCACTGTTTTCATCAGGAGAAAGTAGGGAACAGCGTCTGTCTTGTTTCCAGTATTTCCATCAGGAGAAAGTAGGGAACAGCGTCTGTCTTGTTTCCAGTATTTCCATCGGGAGAAAGTAGGGAACAGTGTCTGTCTTGTTTCCAGTATTTTCTTCAGGAGAAAGTAGGGAACAGTGTCTGTCTTGTTTCCACTATTTCCATCAGGAGAAAGTAGGGAACAGTGTCTGTCTTGTTTCCAGTATTTTCTTCAGGAGAAAGTAGGGAACAGTGTCTGTCTTGTTTCCACTATTTCCATCAGGAGAAAAAGTAGGGAACAGTGTCTGTCTTGTTTCCACTGTTTTCATCAGGAGAAAGTAGGGAAACAGTGCCTTTCTTGTTTCCAGTATTTTCTTCAGGAGAAAGTAGGGAACAGTGTCTGTCTTGTTTCCACTGTTTTCATCAGGAGAAAGTAGGGAACAGTGTCTGTCTTGTTTCCAGTATTTTCTTCAGGAGAAAGTAGGGAACAGTGTCTGTCTTGTTTCCAGTATTTTCTTCAGGAGAAAGTAGGGAACAGTGTCTGTCTTGTTTCCACTATTCCATCAGGAGAAAGTAGGGAACAGTGTCTGTCTTGTTTCCACTGTTTTCATCAGGAAAAAGTAGGAAACAGTGTCTGTCTTGTACACTGACTATAAATTGAAACGCAGGAGCAACCCTGTATATGAAAGGGTTCCAGGAAGTTCAGAACTGCAATGTGTTATCCTTGGAGAATTGCCATTCCCAACCTCCAGTGTTCACCCCTTCCCCCTCCACTTCAAGACCCGATAGAAAGTAAAGCAGCAATGATGGTTCCAGTGTTCAAAGACCAGAGGGGTTCGGGGAGTGCTAGCGGGGGAAACCAGAGGGTGGAATTGGGTATAGGTCGGGGAGGGAAGGGGATGTGGAGCACGGGAGGGGAGGGGAGGGGAGGGAGATTGTTTTCCCATGTGATGTGACTCTGGGCTTTGTGGGTCAATGTTTGCCACGCAGGCAGGCAGGAAGACAGGCAACACTGCTTCGGTTGGAAGAAGTCAGGTTGAGGCAGATACGGCGAAGCTTCAGAGGTGGGAGTTTTTAGTGCGTGACCGACCACATATATCTGTTCCGACAGGAATGCTGGTTTGAAGTAGTATTCATAGCGAGGCTTAGTTGGAGAATGACGTTCACACGTGTACAGTCTCTCCATGCATGCATGCATGCATACACATAAGCACTCACGAGCTCAAACATATACACACATGCTTGAAAGCATGTGTGTTTGTGCTTGAAAGCATGTGTGAGTAAAACACTCACACATGCTTTCAAGCACAAACACTCGCACATGCATTCAAGCAGAAACACTCACACACGCTGTGAATCCATTGAATGAAGCCACACAAAAAAAAGGAACAAAGTCGGATAGGATAATGAAGCCATGGAAGAAAGAACCAAAGAGGGATAGGATATCACGGTGTCATTGTTGTGGGGGGATGAATCTGATTCCTGCTAAAGAAGGGTGGGGGAAAAAAACTTTTCCTCAGAAGAAGAAAGAAAAATGACAGACATTGGAAGAAAAGAGAAAGAGAGGGGTCATGGCAGAGGCGATGGGTTAGATACTAAATACTGTTTGCCTAAGAAAAGTGCTTGAAAGGAAAGAAATTGTCTGTTTTTGGGGTGAAGGATGGGGAGGGGGGGGGGG
>JADBJO010000603.1:32500-87500 GCA_016801955.1 Conus betulinus | reverse complement strand
TTTTTGTAAAGTGCACAGGACTTCATATTGGGCAAGGTGACTTTGTTATAGAAATATTTTGTTTTTTTGATGAGCTTTGCTTTGAATCTGTGGTGATGGTTTGATTTATTGAATCTCTGTTTACACATGAAAAATTGCTACCCATTGAGGCCTGAAGACAATGTCACTGTTTGGTTCTAATGCAGCTGAACAACTATGAAGACATGTAGAGGTGGTTGTTTTCTGTTGATTTGAAGCATCAAGATGCCTTACGATGTTGATCATGATATCACCGTTTCCCATTGACATGGCAGTTAAAAATGGAAACAGAATATTAGATATTGATGTAAGGGGTTTCTCTTATAAATGAACGATTGTGTTTGGGTGTGTCTGTGTGTGTGTATGCATGAGTGCAAAGCACATTCGAGAATGTATGTGGTCATGCATGCATGTGTGAACACTTTTTATGAATATCTGTGTCTGTGTCTGTGTGTGTGTGTGTGTGAGTGTGTGTGTGTGTGTGTGTGTGTGTGTGTGTGTGTGTGTGTGTGTGTGTGTGTTTGGGTGTATGTGTACATCTGCTTTTCTGGTGTGTGTGTAATGGTGATGATGATGATGATGATGATGATGATGTGATGATGATGATGGTAATGATGATGATGATGATGACAGAGGATGATGATGATGATGATGGTGATGACAGAGGAATCGGCTGAACAAGAGCCGGCCTGGCAAGGGGCGGGCAAGAGCCAGGGTTGAAGATCTGGCGCATTGAGGTAAGTCTTCGGCGGTGCTCCCTCCAGTCTGTTCTGCTGTCTGGTCTTCCCTACCCCCATCATATTGCCCCTTTGCATTGAGCAGCCTAGGGTTGATACCGCTGACAGGGTTTGGAGCAGCATAGGTTTGATAGCACTGACAGGGTTTGGAGCAGCCTAGGTTTGATACCGCTGACAGGGTTTGGAGCAGCCTAGGGTTGATACCACTAACAGGGTTTGGAGCAGCCTAGGTTTGATACCGCTGACAGGGTTTGGAGCAGCATAGGTTTGATACCACTGACAGGGTTTGGAGCAGCCTAGGTTTGATACCGCTGACAGGGTTTGGAGCAGCCTAGGTTTGATACCGCTGACAGGGTTTGGAGCAGCCTAGGTTTGATACAGCTGACAGGTTTGGAGCAGCCTAGGTTTGATACCGCTGACAGGGTTTGGAGCAGCCTAGGGTTGATGATAGCACTGACAGGGTTTGGAGCAGCCTAGGGTTGATACCGCTGACAGGGTTTGGAGCAGCCTAGGGTTGATAGCACTGACAGGGTTTGGAAGATGAGACAGTGATGGACCGTCCAGATAGAGTGCCTTCCTTTACAGTTTTTTTTCCTCCGTATTTTTGTGTGTGTAATCTTCATGCCATTCAGCAAAGACTAACAAAGGAAGTGTAAAGATCGTCACGGGAAGTGTGTGCACAAAGGCTAACAAAGGAAGTGTAAAGATCGTCACGGGAAGTGTGTGCACAAAGACTAACAAAGGAAGTGTAAAGATAACAAAGGATGGGAAGTGTGTGCACAAGAGGCCTGGCTGCCAGTGAGGATGGCCCTTCAGCTTTGGCTGTTGTCAGCCTCAGGTTTAGTTAAGGTTTTATTTTCGCTCAGCGATCTAATTGTTTGTTTTGGTCTCTTTCCATCGATATGTTTTTCAGTGTGTCTCTGTCGATCTGCCTGATAACCTGTGGTCAGTGTGAATGACATGTTTTCTCTTTTGTTTGATGAATAAACCAACAGTGGATCAAGACTTAATGTTCGTCATTTGAAAGAGAAAGTCTTGTTCATTTCAAAAGTCTTGTTCATTTCAGAAATGGAGCAGTCTGCTGAGTACCATCCGTTTGGTCCCCCCCCCCCCCCCCCCCCCCCCCAGCCCCCCGAGTTTTTGTGACTGCCACTGCTATTGTCGCATCAGCATGTCCTGCAGCAGCCACTCTCACTCCTGGTTAAAGTTCCTCTGAATGTCTGCCTGCTTGTCTGCTGAGGACAGAGTCTGGCAAACGACATGACAAGGCAATGAAAACGCTGCTGTACATGTCGGTCCTGTTGCCCTGTGAAACACAAGGGCCTGACCAAGACCTCATCAGCACGTTGGATTAACTGTAAGCTTTCAACAGCCTGTTTTGAAGTGTAACATTTCTGCAGGTAGTAAGTTTACATTTGAAAGGGTCAAACAGAATTTTAAGAATGGCTTACTTTTATCTCAATGCGTCAAACAGAATTTTAGAATTCACTTACATTTTGCTCTTTCTCTCTCCATCAGTCTGTCTTTCACCCGGTATGTTCCATTTTATTTATTTATTTAGAGAGTGTGTGTGTGTGTGTGTGTGTGTGCGCATGTGTGTGTGTGTGTGTGCATGTGTGTGTGTGAGTGTGTGTGTGTGTGTGTGTGTGTGTGTGTGTGTGTGTGTGTGTGTGTGTTTTTCTTTCAGCAATTTGAAGTGAAAGATCTGGAAGAAGAGGATTATGGTGAATTCTACAATGGGGACTCCTACATTGTCCTCCATGTGAGCATTGATCTTGTCTGTGTGAACATCTGTTAAGGACTCTTACATTATCCTCAGGGTGAGCATCGATCTTGTCTGTGTGAACATCTTAAGGACTCTTACATTATCCTCAGGGTGAGCATCGATCTTTTCTGTGTGAACATCATCTGTTAAGGACTCTTACATTATCCTCAGGGTGAGCATCGATCTTGTCTGTGTGAACATCTGTTAGGGTCTGTTACATTATCCTCAGGGTGAGCATCGATCTTGTCTGTGTGAACATCTGTTTAGGATTTCTATAAACTCCCCTCGGCATTGAATGTTTCACCGACTTTCTCACAGCAGTTTGAGCCTATTTTTTTTTTTTTTTTTTTTTAAACCTCTGCGTGTTTGTGTGTGTGTGCATGCGTATGCTTGTGCATGCATATGTACGTGTGTGCACATGCGCACGCATGTGCGTGTGCATATGTGTGTGGTGTGTGTGTGTGTGTGTATGTGTGCACGAATGTGTGGTGTGGGTGTGTGTGGGTGTGTGTCTGTGCGTGGGAGAGAGAGGAGAGTGCATGTGCATACATGTGGGACTGCACGCTTGTATTCCTTGTTGTCAGCTTCCATTTTGGTCAAGGTCTCAGCAGAAGTTTACATTTAGGAATGGAATGGAAAACAGCTTATTTGGACTTTCAACCCTGCACCTGAATGCTGTTGGCATTCCCCTGAATATGGTTCTCAGTCTGCTCCTGATTGCATTCAGATGAAAAGCCAGTTCACTGAGATTCAGCTCATGAATATACATTAAACTGCTGGGAAAGGGAAGTGACTTGCACTGAACTTCCTTTGCCACAGGCACGCTAGACTTTACCAAGTAATTAGATGTGTGTGTTTTTACATGTTTACATTAAAACAATTGAGTTGTGCAAAAGAGATGCATTAATGGCTGGAATTTTTCTGAACATCAGAATTCTGAAAGTGCATCAGATTGCTTGAAGTGGTGATATGTTGACATTGTACACAGTAATTTTGCATCAGTGATGTGAAATTAATGGCTTCTCTGTAAATAGTTTTGGAGATGCTGGAGTTTAAAATGGGGTACCTTGAACTGTTTGGCCCAAAACTGGCCAGGTAGATGAGGCTGTTCAGACAATCAGCTTGGAAGGGTGGAAAGGGGAAGAGGAAAATGAAACAGAAAGCATTGTCAAGATGCTCTGCTTCATGCTGAGACAAATGAAACAGAAAGCATTGTCAAGGTGCTCTGCTTCGTGCTGAGACAAATGAAACAGAAAGCATTGTCAAGGTGCTCTGCTTCGTGCTGAGACAAATGAAACAGAAAGCATTGTCAAGGTGCTCTGGTTCATGCTGAGACAAATGAAACAGAAAGCATTGTCAAGGTGCTCTGCTTCGTGCTGAGACAAATGAAACAGAAAGCATGTCAAGGTGCTCTGCTTCGTGCTGAGACAAATGAAACGGAAAGCATTGTCAAGATGCTCTGCTTCGTGCTGAGACAAATGAAACGGAAAGCATTGTCAAGGTGCTCTGCTTCGTGCTGAGACAAATGAAACAGAAAGCATTGTCAAGGTGCTCTGCTTCGTGCTGAGACAAATGAAACGGAAAGCATTGTCAAGATGCTCTGCTTCGTGCTGAGACAAATGAAACGGAAAGCATTGTCAAGGTGCTCTGCTTCATGCTGAGAAGTCCACAAGCAAAGTTCAGTGTGTGACCACACTCGGGTAACTGGCAGCCGTTTGTCTGGGGAGGACTGCTCAGGCCTTCAAGGTGCAGTTCCATGTACCCATGTCCTGGCTACTGTCATGCTGAGAGTGTCCGTTGAAGAGTGCGCAGAACTGTGTGTGCACTAGATAGGCAGTGATCCAGTCCTGGCTACTGTCATGCTGAGAGTGTCCCTTGAAGAGTGCGCAGAACTGTGTGTGTGCACTAGATAGGCAGTGATCCAGTCCTGGCTACTGTCATGCTGAGAGTGTCCCTTGAAGAGTGCGCAGAACTGTGTGTGTGCACTAGATAGGCAGTGATCCAGTCCTGGCTACTGTCATGCTGAGAGTGTCCCTTGAAGTGTGCGCAGAACTGTGTGTGTGCACAAGATAGGCAGTGATCCAGTCCTGGCTACTGTCATGTTGAGAATGTCCGTTGATGAGTGCGCAGAACTCTGTGCGTGCACAAGATAGGCAGGGATTCTGTGCAACACTGGCAGAGGTCTGTTTGTTTCGCTCTCTTTTCCTGTCAGTTGTGTCACCACTTGAGGAAATGCCGTTTTCATGTTTGCCAGATGTCTGGTCCTGTATTTTCAGTATGAATGGGATTGGCATTGCAGATGTGTTGTCCTATAAATTCAGTATGAATGGGACTGACATTGCGGATGTGTTTGTCCTATAGGTTCATTTATGAATGGGACTGACGTTGCTGTAGTCTTCATAAAGACTCTTTTTTCTGGCCAATTCTATAAATAGCTCTGGTTTAGCTGTTGCGAGGGTACGTGCCCTGGGCACATTCATCCCCTGCTTCCAACAGATTGACAGTGCAGAAAATGGCACAAAGAGTCTCCAAAAATGACGAAACAATAGACACTCCTCCATTGATCTGTCAGCGATGGTGACATACCAGACAGGTCAGTACAAGAGAGTATGGTGTGGTATACCTGTATGGTATGGTATACCCGTATGGTATGGTATACCCATATGGTATGGTATGGTATACCTGTATGGTATGGTATATGGTATGGTATGCCTGTATGGCATACCTGTATGGTATGGTATACCTGTATGGTATGGTATACCCGTATGGTATGGTATACCTGTATGGTATGGTATACCCGTAGGTATGTTATACCTGTATGGTATGGTATACCTGTATGGTATGGTATACCCATATGGTGTGGCATACCTGTATGGTATGGCATACCTGTATGGTATGGTATACCTGTATGATATGGTATACCTGTATGGTATGGTATTCCTGTATGGTATGGTATTCCTGTATGGTATGGTATACCCTTATGGTATGGTATACCTGTATGGTATGGTATACCTGTATGGTATACCTGTGTGGTATACCTGTATGGTATGGTATACCCATATGGTGTGGTAAACCTGTACGGTATGGTATACCTGTATGGTATGGTATACCCGTATGGTATGGTATACCTGTATGTTTGGGTATACCTGTATGGTATTGCTACACGCTCTGGTCTGGCATTGCAACTTCAGACTGCAGTAAGTAAAGACAGAAAGCTGCAGCTGATGGGGGGAATGGTTTGCTCATTCCTCAACAGACAAAGTGGAATCTGTGTGGTTGCTTCCCTGAAAGCAAAGATCCATGCTTGAAAGGACTTGGGCCTGGGTGTTGACTGCTGGGCTGTGGTGAGCAGCTTTCACTGCCATAGGTAGACACCAGGCTTCAAACTGATGGTGCTGGTGCTACACACCAGCTAGCAAACAGGTAGATAAAAGGTATGAAAAGAAAACAAACTTTTATCCTCATTCTGAAGTGTGCATGCTTTTTGAGGTGTACTGAAATTTAAGATGCAAATCTGTACTTGTTAGTGATGGGGAGTTTTGGGAGAAGCTGACTTGCAGAGGAGAAAAAAAAAAAATTGGTAAAACCTAGCCTTCCAAAATCCTGACGTACAGATTTACCCCCAACATTTTGCTTTGAGACGATTCTTTCTTGGATTTTCAAGTTTCAATATGATTTGTTGCAGAAGTCAGGATGTGCAAGAATGTTTGTTTTTTTTTACTTTTGTAAATGGAAGTTATGTCATTATTTTTGTTTGTTTTTGTCCCTATTCAGACTGAAAAGGATGAAAACACTGGTGAACTGACCTATGATGTGCACTTTTGGATTGGCAAGAACAGCACCCAGGTATAGAGATGTTTATGTTGAGTGTTTTCAGTTTCTTATTTTGTTTTGTTTTGTGTGTTTCATGTAAAGTTTGTGGCGCTGACAGGACACACCCTTGACAGTTAAGAGAAGAAACAGACCAATTCAATCCATAAATTGGAGATCCCATTAACCAGGTATTGCCGCTAGAACAGTATTTGTGAAAGTAGAAAACTGAAATATTTTATTACCTGCTGATACCACAGACAGGGTTCATTCACTGGAAGCAGCATTTGACTTAGAAGTTTTGTCAGAATCGGGGGGGGGGGGGGGGGGGGGGGGGGGGGGGGGGGGGATTGAAACATTACTTTTCAGGTAGCATGTGCATCACGATCAGATAAACATTGAAATTCATTGTTTTGTATGTGTCAGTAATTTCCAGTCATCATGCCACATGAAGCTCAGGTCATACTCTTTTGGTTCCGACAGTGGTATAAAGACACACTCTTTTCATCTTCTAAAAAGACGAATTGGCTGTCAGTGGTCATTGAATCATTCGTGGTCTTGAGCCTGCTATGATCAAGGAAAAAACATGACTAAAATTGTTGTTTTCTTCTTCAATAAATGAACGAATGACACCTGCCGGTGAGAAAGATGTGCAAAGTTTGAGTCTCATGTTGACTGTAATAGATCTAGTCAAAAATTAATGCAGGCCTGTCTCGGAGATCTGCTTCAGTGCTGTGTTGTCACTGGTTTTCAGCTGGGTGGGACTGATTCTGACTTGGTGACTGTGTTACAGTGCTGGGTGGTCACATACCTAGTGCAATAATTGTAATTAAACTATTCATGATACAAGATGTCCTCACTTTGCCGAAGATAGCCTTCAGTTTCAAACGCTGTGTCAAGCTGTGGCCATGTTCTGGTATTGCAGTCTGATCTGGGGTCATAGTGGACCTGTTTATTTCCCTTTTCAGAACCACTACCCACTTTGATCTAGTTGCAAAGTGAGGCGACAGCAGGCGGAAATTTTAATGAATTTTAGAAATTATATAGAAGGCTCCACAGAAAAACGCCAAGATTCAGCGTCTGTCTTGTGCCAAATTGGATGAAAAAAAGTGATTGCTCATTTGGTCGTCCTGAGTGTTGTGTGTCTTGCGCGCTCTTTCATTTCATTGTCCTGTGTGTTGTGTGTGTCTTTGCTTTTTCATTTTCATTGTCCTGAGTGTTGTGTGTCTTGTGCTCTTTCATTTTCATTGTCCTGAGTGTTGTGTGTCATGAGTGCTCATTCATTTTCATTGTCCCTGAGTGTTGTGTGTCTTGAGTGCTCATTCATTTTCATTGTCCTGAGTGTTACGTGTCTTGCCTGAAGAAGACCTAAGGGGTCAAAACGTGTCTTGTTCTGTCTTGTGATTCGTTTGTCTACGTTTTTCAGCAGAGCCTTGTAAACAATTTTTTTTTTTAATTCACTAGGTCTCATTATTTGTCATTGTCTGAACTTTTAATCTGTTTATTTCCTCCTGTCTGAACCATCAGTCATTTTCATTATTCATTTTCAGAATCGGTTTCCAAGCTATGAATATATTAGTTAGTTTCTCCTGTTCTGAACAATCAACAACTTTATTTCTCCATTTCTGAACTGTAGTTTTTTTTTTCAAAGTGCTTCATGGACTTAGCTGTGGATTCAATAGAATTGAGACAGCGTAGATATTTAGACTGTAGACCTTTGAAAAAAAGCAATGGTCAGTAAGAAAAGGGAGGAAATGTTAGAGGAACATGGCTCAAGAGAATCTGAGTTTGCTGCCCTATTGATTGGACTCACTGTTGGCCATTGTGATTCTTTTGGTACAAATTGATTAAGCCACACAAGTAACTAGCAAGATTTCTGTGGTGTACAAAGTAAAGTGCCACTGAAAGTGCTGTTGAGTCTGACTTGTCACTGAGGATGTCACTGAGGATGCCACAGAGACAGTCAAAAAACATCCCTACCGTAGCTTTGATAATGTTGCATATGAGTGCTTTGCTGCAATTTGGAATGCTGATCTGCTCATATCAAAATAATGCATTGTGTGCTTCATAGATCTTGGCAGCTCTGCTTCCGTTCTGAACCATCAGCCTGCATGTTATTTATTCTCCCTCCCAGACCTGCTAACTGGTTTTGCCCTTTCTTAATTATTCATCTGTTTATTTGTCCCTGCCTGAACCACTGACCCTGTCTGTTTCTTTCCTGTCTGAACTGTTGTTTGTGTTGACTGTCCCCTTTCTGAACAAACCATGTGTTCAGTAAATTCTCCCTGTCTGAGTTTTGTTTATGAATTCCCACTGTCAGAGTTAGCAATTTATTTGCCCCTTTCTGAGCTGTTTTGTGTGTATTTGGAACAGGTAGGTGGTTTCGTTTGGTTGCCGAGTGTTTCTTTGTGACTTCCAGTCATTTTTAATGACAAATGCATGTTGTTTGAACAGCACACACACTGTGATCCACCAGAGTGTTAGATATCAGAAATGCATGTCACTGTGACATTCAGCCTGATGTTGGTGAAAACAAAAAGAAAAAGAATCACAATGTGTGTATCGTTTTGCTCCCATCCTTTTTTTTCTTTCTGAAATTAAGCTTTTTATCAATTTTTTTAATTGAAAATGACTTTAAGGATATTTGAGGCTTATTGATGTGCCATTTGAAGATGTATCAAGCATACAAAGGCTCTGCTTTTCTTGTGATGAAGAAAATGAACACAAAACAGTGTGGGATTACATTTTTTCCCTTTAGCTATCACAGTTTTCAGACAGTAGTGTTTTGGGCTTTTTAACTCAAAAACGTGATTAGGGCATTTTATGTGGTGTATGTTATACAAGGTCAGATTACTTTTTTAGCACAGAGATGTGTCATCCCACAAGATCTTCATGTTAATGCCCCTATCATTACTGCATGCATGTCATCTTCATGTTAATTAATGCCCATATCATTACTGCATGCATGTCATCTTTATTACTGCATGAATGTCATCTTCATGTTAATGAAGGTCCATTTTATTACTGCATGCATGTCATCTTCATGTTAATGAAGGTCCCATTTTATTACTGCATGCATGTCATCTTCATGTTAATGAAGGTCCATTTTATTACTGCATGCATGTCATCTTCATGTTAATGCCCATATCATTACTGCATGCATGTCATCTTCATGTTAATTAATGCCTGTATATCATCACTGCATGCATTTCATGTTAATTAATGCCTATATCATTACTGCATGCATGTCATCTTCATGTTAATTAATGCCAATATCATTACTGCATGCATGTCATCTTCATATTAATTAATGCCTGTATCATTACTGCATGCATGTCATCTTCATGTTAATTAATGCCTGTATCATTACTCCATGCATGTCATCTTCATGTTAATTAATGCCCATATCAATACTGCATGCATGTCATCTTCATGTTTATTAATGCCCATATCATTACTGCATGCATGTCATCTCGTGTAAATTAATGCCCATATCATCACTGCATGCATGTCCAATGTTTGTAGCAGCAGTGCAGCACATGTGGTGACTCTGTGTGATCTCGTATCTGTATATTCCAAGCTAACGGGTCATGTGGTGACTCTTTGTGATCTCGTATCTGTATATTCCAAGCTAACGGGTCATGTGGTGACTTTTGTGATCTCGTATCTGTATATTCCAAGCTAACGGGTCATGTGGTGACTCTTTGTGACCTCGTATCTGTATATTCCAGCTAACGGGTCATGTGGTGACTCTTTGTGACCTCGTATCTGTATATTCCAAGCTAACGGGTCATGTGGTGACTCTTTGTGACCTCGTATCTGTATATTCCAAGTTAACGGGTCATGTGGTGACTCTTTGTGATCTCGTATCTGTATATTCTAAGTTAACGGGTCATGTGGTGACTCTTTGTGACCTCGTCGTATCTGTATATTCTAAGTTAATGGGTCAGGCGTATTTGTGCCAGCTGTACACACCAGTGAACACACGTACATTTAGTTCTTTAGAATTAGCCAGCAAATTTTCACAAAGTAAAACTTATAAGTAATTCTTATATATAGATATATAGAAAGGGTGTGCTGTAAACTTTTAAATCTGTATGATCAAAAAAGATCAAACCTTTAGTGATTGTTCCAGTTCTTCTGTTTGTTTATTTTTTTTTTTATTCGTTCATTCATAGGTTTTTTTCCTTTTGTCATTGGACCAGTTCTTTTAATTTTTTGCAAATGATGATGTTGATGATGAGGATGATGATGGTGATGGTCATGATGATGATGATGATGATGATGATGATGATGATATCGATAATGATGATGATGGTGATGATAATGGTGACGGTAATGATGATGATGATGATAATGGTGATGTTGATGACAATGATGATGATGATGATGATGATGATAATGATGATGATGATAATGGTGATGATGATGATGATGATAATGATGATGATGCACAGGATGAGTATGGCACTGCAGCCTACAAGACGGTGGAGCTGGACACCTTCCTGGACGACAAGCCAGTGCAGCACAGGGAAACCATGGGCCATGAGAGCTGCCTGTTCAAGTCGTACTTTGAAAAAAAGGGATGCGGTATGTTCTCTCTTTGCTTTGACGAAGTCCTCATCAAGAAAAGATGACAGCTGGCTGTTCAAGTCGTACTTTGAAAAAGGGATGCGGTATGTTCTCTCTTTGCTTTGACGAAGTCCTCATCAAGAAAAAAGATGACGGCTGGCTGTTCAAGTCGTACTTTGAAAAAGGGATGCGGTATGTTCTCTCTTTGTTTTGACGAAGTCCTCTTCAAGAAAAGATGAGAGCTGCCTGTTCAAGTGGTACTTTGAAAAAGGGGTGCAGTATGTTCTCTCCTTTCGCTTTGACGAAGTCTCACATGAATCCGCACAGCCTGTTGTACAAACGCAGACTTTCAGGTTTGGGAGCTTCTTAAAACTCTGGCTAACTTCGTGGAGCAAGTGCAGGACTGCAGTTCATGGACATGAAACATGACTTCCGTTGTGATCTTTCTCAGTTACTTTGCATCCTCTCAGCTGGTTGGGTATGTTCTTATGACTTTTCTCTGTTGGACTCTGAGGAAAAGGGGATGTGTTTGAGTGAGTTGCAAGTTCATGTCGTCCCCCCCCCCCCCCCCCCCCCCCCCCCCCCCAGCTCCTGCTTCTCTCTACTCCACCTTATCCAAGAAAAAGAAAAAGGCAACTGAATGTATCGACATTTTCAATGTGAATTATGATGAAATCTGAAGCAGCAGCAAAAACAAGTGTCTCTATCTATCTGTGAAGTCTGTCCGTTCTGTCTGCATGTGTCTATCCATGCTGTCTGTTTGTCTATCGTATCTAAATGCTGGTGAGAAGCGCAGACCAACAATCCATCCATCCTTATATAGAAATAAAAGAAAAATTGGACTGAATATTCATTTTCTAAGTGACATTTGAATAGACACGAAACATGATTGTGACTCATCCAGAACGGAGTATTTATATAGTCCACCTCTTTGTCTGTCTGTCTCTTTTGTCTTTATCTAGTGGAAAATAAATGGTGGGGAAAAAAAAAACAAGTGCAGAAAAAAACAAATTCTTCCATCAAGGAAATGACTCGACAAAGACTTTCGGAGAATTGATATTTGTATCTAGTTCACTTGGAGATGTGTGGAACAGAGGTTGTCAGGTGGAAGAGGGGAGGAAAGGGGTTTTTTTTTTTGTGATAATGAGATCAAAATTGTGTGTGTGTGTGTGTGAGTGAGTGAGTGAGTGAGTGAGTGAGTAATAACTGAGAGAGAGAGAGATATGTAAGTTTTGTGACTGACCCTGACTGGAGGGCAGCAGGGTAAACAACTCTCATTTTCTTGTGGTGGGAAGTAGTGCTGGTAAAATAGCTGAAAGTTCAAGAGGCTGACCCAGAGATCATGAGGGAGGTTGTGCCTCCCCAGGAGTGACAGGTGCGTTGACTGAAGGCAGCAGGATAGACAACTTTGTGAAGGTTGGAGGAGAAAGCAGGCAGAAGAGGCGAGGGGCTGGCGTGATGTATCCTGTGAGGGGTCATGAAGCAGGCAGAAGAGGCGAGGGGCTGGCGTGATGTATCCTGTGAGTGGGTCATGAAGCAGGCAGAAGAGGCGAGCGGCTGGCGTGATGTATCCTGTGAGTGGGTCATGAATTAAGGAAGGAGGCTGGAGAGGAGAGGAGAGGGGCTAGCTTGGGCCTGTCATGTGCAAAGTTCGGTTCATGTGGTGACCTATCCTTCCTGCCATCCTCGCCTACACTTGATAAAGAACTCCAATTTGGAGCTTGTTCATGCTCAGAACATTTGTGCCAAACCTGAAGCGGGTACCATATTACTTGTGTCATCAGTTTCAGTGTGAAATTGTAAATGGTTTCAGCTGCCATCAGCTATGAAGGCTCACCTCCTAGGGCTGTACTGAAATTTGGGGGCGGCAATTTGTCTTTTGTAGAGGCATAGAAGGAAAAGAAGAGGGACTGGGTGGAGAGAACAGGGGGTGGGGAAGGTAGGATGATGAAAGAAAATGGGAATGAAGAGGAGCCATTGAAGGGTAAATACTAAACCTTTCACTAGCAGCATGAGAGATCCACCACAGTCTCATTTTCTTGTGAGGTCCACCACAGTCCAGTCTCATTTTCTTATGAGGTCCACCACAGTCTCATTTTCTTATGAGGTCCACCACAGTCTCATTTTCTTGTGAGGTCCACCACAGTCCAGTCTCATTTTCTTATGAGGTCCACCACAGTCCAGTCTCATTTTCTTATGAGGTCCACCACAGTCTCATTTTTTTCTTATGAGGTCCCACCACAGTCTCATTTTCTTATGAGGTCCCACCACAGTCTCATTTTCTTGTGAGGTCCACTACAGTCCAGTCTCATTTTTTTCTTGTGAGGTCCACCACAGTCCAGTCTCATTTTCTTATGAGGCCCATTGATGTCTGTCTATAGCACGGAACCAGTGTTGTTGGTGTTTTCTATTCAAATTATCATGATCTTCACTTTCCAAATTTGTTGTTGTGAGAGTTTAAAAACTTGTAGACTTTCTGCCTGTTTTAGGATAAGACACTATGTGCTTCGAAGATTCTTTTTTTTTTTTTTTTTTTTTTTTTTGATGTTTCACTGTGCTCTTGAACATGCTTTGTTATTTGCATTTCTGTGCTCTTTCTTTTCCCTGCGCACAGTGTTGAAGCATTGATCTGAGAACTGCTCATGATTTTGTGGTAAGCCGTAAACTACAGGCGTGAGTCATCACAAATGAATGTCTTGTGTAGGACGCTGGAAGGTGGAGTTAATTCCGGCTTCCGCAAGGTGCCGCCTGAGAACTACATCGCCCGTCTGAACAAGTTTGCCAAAGACAACGGGGAAGGTCGTCGTTCGACAGGTGTGTGCGTATTCCGGTGTGTCAGTGCTGTTGCTGTTGGTGTTTGTGCTGATCTCGGCAACAACAGGGGCTGGTACATTGGTGCGAGTTGTGGGTAGGAGTTGTTCGATCAGGCATATGTCTAAAGAACTGAAGACTTCAGTTTTTTATATGTTTGGTTATGTTTAGACAGTTGGAACTTTTTTTTTTTTCAGTAGAGCATGTAAGGGGCCCATTGTCATTATGAAGTGTTTTTCTTTAAGCAGAAAGTAGCCACGCACATGCTGACAAAAATTGTTTTCTTAAGCAGAAAAGAGCCACACACATTCACACAAAAATTAAAAAGGTTGAGTGGTAGACAATGTAGGTGTGCTAGTTCAGACTGAGGAGAGTGCTTCAGTCATTGATTCCATCAAATCATTCAGATCCCAGAGTGCTTCAGTCATTGATTTCATCAAATCGTCAGATCCAGAGTGCTTCAGTCATTGATTCCATCAAATCATTCAGATCCCAGAATGCTTCAGTCATTGATTTCATCAAATCGTTCAGATCCCAGAGTGCTTCAGTCATTGATTCCATCAAATCGTTCAGATCCCAGAGTGCTTCAGTCATTGATTCCATCAAATCATTCAGATCCCAGAGTGCTTCAGTCATTGATTCCATCAAATCATTCAGATCCCAGAGTGCTTCAGTCATTGATTTCATCAAATCATTTAGATCTCATTACTACTCTTCATAGCAGATGATTGGTTTCTTATTGTTTTGCTTTTGTTTGATACTGGTTCTGTAGTTGCAAAATGAGACAACTACAGGCGGAAATCTGAACAAATTGTGAAAAAGTTTTTGAAATAACTCCACAGAACAACGTGGGCAAATGAATCACAAGACAAAGCAGCATTTTTAGCTCTTTGTCTTCTTCTGGCAAGATAAACAATGCCCAGGACAACGAAAATGAAATTTTACCTTGTCAAATTTGACAAAAAAAGAAACGTGCACAGACCAGCCCTGCCCCCCCCCCACCCCAAAAACGCACATGCACAAAAGCCAGAACTCTCTCAACATGATTTTTTTGGATGGGATGGTGTGTGTGCAGATTCCACGTGCCCGTGGTCTGATAAACTCCGGTGATGTGTTTCATGATGGATGCAGGGCTGAAGCTGTACCAGTACAATGGCAGCGACAGCAGCCCCATGGAGAGGTCCAAGGTGAATCGTAACGTCCTGTGTGAGAGAGGGAGGGGTGAGGGGAGGTGAGTTGGGGGAGGTGGGGGGAGGGAATGAAGCTGTACCAGTACAGCGGCAACAGCAGCCCCATGGAGGGGGGGGTGAGAGGAAGAGGGAGGTGTGGGGGATGGCTGTGGGGGAGGGGATGAAGCTGTACCAGTACAACGGCAGCGACAGCAGCCCCATGGAGAGGTCCAAGGTGAATGGTAACTTCCTGTGTGAGAGCAAGAGGGAGGTGTGGGGATGGAGCAGAGTTTGTTTAGAAGTCATTGGTATCGTCTTGTGGAACCACATAGTGAATTTAGGTGAGAGCAGGACCTGAGGGGTTGATGGAATTAAAGAGGTGTGTGCGTGCATGCATATATGTGTGTGTGTGTGTGTGTTGTTTTGTTTTAAAGACTGATTAATATTGACGGTATGAAGTTTCATCTTTGGGTCTGAAGGTGTCTGAGGGCATTGTTCATTAAAACGACATTGAAAATGCATCAGAGCGCTGGTGAAGCTTGAGAGTGGGACAGTTGAAATAGCAACTTTGAGACCTACATCCCTGCAGTGACCAGACTGTGCACACACATTCAAATACATGCACACTCACTCTCACTTGTTCTCTTTTTTCTCTTTCCCTCACTACTCACACTTGCATAGACACTCATGCACACTCGCGCACTCACTCTCTAGCGCATGCGCACACACACACACACACACACACACACACACACACACACACACACACACACACACACATGCTGTGACATACGTGGAGGATGAGACACACACACACACACACACACATGCATGCAGAGCTGGGTGACACATTATCCAGATTATACAGAAATTTGTTCTTTCACTGAATCCAGATTATGCTGGATTCTGTTCTTTCACTGAATCCAGATTATACTGGATTTTGTCTTTCACTGAATCCAGATTATACTGGATTTTTATTCTTTCACTGAATCCAGATTATACTGGATTTTATTCTTTCACTGAATCCAGATTATGCTGATTCTGTTCTTTCACTGAATCCAGATTATGCTGGATTCTGTTCTTTCACTGAATCCAGATTATGCTGGATTCTATTCATTCACTGAATCCAGATTATGCTAGATTTTATTCATTCATTGAATCCAGAGTCGTGTTCCACTGTGGTGAAGTTTAATCGGCTGAAGTGAATAAGTATGATCACACTTGCTGTGAGGATTTCAACTGTGGAACTTGATATATGGGATATCCTGCTGTATTATGATCACAAGTGAACCCATCAGAATTTCCACATCATGAGCCGTCTCTGTCGGTGCTGAAACATTTTAATGCTTGACCATATTCCGGTCACCAACCAAGCAGTGATCATCGGAAGCCTGGTGACACTCTTTCACTGTGCACAAAACATTTGTCCATCCATTAACGTAGCCATTTGAATTGTCCGAGTTTGTCATGTTGCATACGTCATTTGACTTTAGTTCCATCTGCTGGATTATCACCCACAAGTCGCAGCTGACTTGTCCGTTTAGATAATCATCAATTCAGAACATTCTGAAAGTTGAGGAAAGTTACGTTTTTATTGATTTAAGTCATAATTGATTGGACAAAAGTGCTTTTACTGACACACAGCTTGAATTTATGGGTTCAGGTGAAAACAATAGTGTTGTGGGAAACTTTGTATGTTTTAGGAAAACATTGGCCTGAACTCTAGTGTATGAGACGGGAAATTTTGTGCATTATAGATGCATATTTTTGCATAATAAATACCACCTATGCCTGTTCCTTTCCTTCCGCTCCCTAAAAACATGTTGGAATCGTAAAGCTAAACCCGTTTTCCCTTCTCTCTGCCATGTTAACCCTGAAAGAGCCATGTTGTTTTTGATGTAAAATGTTCCAGACCACCAGATTATTTTTCTGCCAGTGCAAGACTAACTGGTGTGCTGTTCTTAAGAAAAGAAGTACCCCCCAAACTTACATGACCAAGTCGGATTCATGTAGAAATCTGACTGGATGACCATTGTGCAAGTATGACTGGTGTTGACTGCCATTGTGTCCACCAATGGTGTTGACTGCCATTGTGTCCACCGACTGGTGTTGACTGCCATGTGTGTCCACCGACTGGTGTTGACTGCCATGTGTCCCACCGACTGGTGTTGACTGCCATTGTGTCCATTGCCATTGTGTCCACCGACTGGTGTTGACTGCCATTGTGTTGACTGCCATGTGTCCACCGACTGGTGTTGACTGCCATCGTGTCCACCGACTGGTGTTGACTGCCATTGTGTCCACCGACTGGTGTTGACTGCCATTGTGCCCACTGCCATTATGTCCACCGACTGGTGTTGACTGCCATTGTGTCCACCAACTGGTGTTGACTGGTGTTGACTGCCATTGTGTCCACCGACTGGTGTTGACTGCCATTGTGTCCACCGACTGGTGTTGACTGCCATTGTGTCCACTGCCATTATGTCCACCGACTGGTGTTGACTGCCATTGTGTCCACCAACTGGTGTTGACTGCCATTGTGTCCACCAACTGGTGTTGACTGCCATTGTGCCATTATGTCCACCGACTGGTGTTGACTGCCATTGTGTCCACCGACTGGTGTTGACTGCCATTGTGTCCACCGACTGGTGTTGACTGCCATTGTGTCCACCAACTGGTGTTGACTGCCACCGACTGCCATGCCATGTGTCCACCGACTGGTGTTGACTGCCATTGTGTCCACTGCCCATTGTGTCCACCGACTGGTGTTGACTGCCATTGTGTCCACCGACTGTGTGTTGACTGCCATTGTGTCCACCGACTGGTGTTGACTGCCATTGTGTCCACTGACTGGTGTTGACTGCCATTGTGTCCACCGACTGGTGTTGACTGCCATTGTGTCCACTGACTGGTGTTGACTGCCATTGTGTCCACTGACTGGTGTTGACTGCCATTGTGTCCACCGAATGGTGTTGACTGCCATTGTGTCCAATGACTGGTGTTGACTGCCATTGTGTCCACCGAATGGTGTTGACTGCCATTGTGTCCACCGACTGGTGTCCACTGCCATTGTGTCCACCGACTGGTGTTGACTGCCATTGTGTCCAATGACTGGTGTCCACTGCCATTGTGTCCAATGACTGGTGTCCACTGCCATTGTGTCCACCGACTGGTGTTGACTGCCATTGTGTCCACCGACTGGTGTCCACTGCCATTGTGTCCACTGACTGTGTTGACTGCCATTGTGTCCAATGACTGGTGTTGACTGCCATTGTGTCCACCGACTGGTGTTGACTGCCATGTGTCCACCGACTGGTGTTGACTGCCATGTGTCCAATGACTGGTGTTGACTGCCATTGTGTCCACCGACTGGTGTTGACTGCCATTGTGTCCACGCGACTGGTGTTGACCATTGTGTCCACCGACTGGTGTTGACTGCCATTGTGTCCAATGACTGGTGTTGACTGCCATTGTGTCCACTGCCATTGTGTCCACCAACTGGTGTTGACTGCCATTGTGTCCACCGACTGGTGTTGGCTGCCATTGTGTCCACTGCCATTGTGTCCACTGTCATGGTGTTGACTGCCATTGTGTCCAATGACTGGTGTTGACTGCCATTGTGTCCACCGACTGGTGTTGACTGCCATTGTGTCCCACCGACTGGTGTTGGCTGCCATTGTGTCCACCGACTGGTGTTGACTGCCATGTGTCCCACTGACTGGTGTTGACTGCCATTGTGTCCACTGACCGTTGTTGGCAAGTTGCAAAGTGAGGCAACTGCAGGCAGAAATCTAAATGAATTTGGAAGATAATTTAAAAGGCACCGCCGAGAAACATAGACAAACGACGAATCACAAGACAAAACATGACGTGTTTCGACGACCTCTTGGGTCTTCTTCAGGCAAGATGAACACCACTCAGGAGAACAACAGTGAATGAGCATTCACTTATCTTCATCCATTTCAGCAATAATGATAAGTTATTGCTCGTTCATTTTCCTTGTCCTGAGTGTTTTGTATCTTGCCTGAAGAAGATCTAAGGGGTTGAAACACATAGTGTTTTGTTTTGTGATTTGTTTGTCCTCATTTTTCGGCGAAGCCCTGTGAATTATCTTTCAAATTGGTGTTGTCAAGTTTCAGACCATCAACGGAATGGGCCACATCTAGGTCACTGGAGTCACTGTCGCTTTTCTCACTAACCCCACACACACACCTGTAGTCTCTGATCAGTCCTCGTCAGTGTTGGGGGTGCCAGTGTGGCCAGATCAGCTGCAGTCATGGGAACTGAACGGGTTCCAGACAGGCTTTTGTCATCTTCACTGACACAGTCACAGTCAGTTTTGTGATGTGTGTGCCAAAGTAGCCAGTCATATTGATTGTATTACCATCCATCTTGTATGCTACAGTTGTATTAATTGTATTATCATATGTCTTGTTTGCTGCAGTTACATTAATCGTATGACCATCTATCTTGTTTGCATTCATGTTAATTGTATGACCATCTATCTTGTTTGTTACAGTCATATTGATTGTATTACCATCTATCTTCTTTGCTACAGTCATATTGATTGTATTACCATCTATCTTGTTTGTTTGCTTTTTTGATCAGGCATTCTCAGTACTTGGTGAAAAAATTTTAAAGAAAAATCCTTTCTAGCCTAATTTTGGTGGCAGGGGTTTTTGGCATCCTGAAGGGCTAAACATCCAGGCTCAAAACGTTTGTGTCTTGATGCACAAAAATATCCAAATAAGCAGTACAGGAATGGAAAGTAGGCAGGCCCCTTGATGTGCAGATGGTGGTGAACAGGCAAAGGCCAACCGACAATTTGGGAGATAAAAGGTTAAGTAGTGGAAGGTTCTAGTACAAATTATTTGTTTGTTGCTAGGTTAGAGTTCACAGGAAAATGAAATCCAACAGTTAGTGTGGTAAATTGACTTGTATGAAGAAAATTGCCTGCTGTGTTTGTGGTGTTGTTGGCTATGCAGTTTATTGGTGATGTTTGTGTTGTAGGCTATGCAGTTTTTTGGTGATGTTTGTGTTGTAGGCTATGCAGTTTATTGGTGATTTTGTGTTGTAGGCTACAGCAGTTTATTGGTGATGTTTGTGTTGTAGGCTATGCAGTTTATCGGTGATGTTTGTGTTGTAGGCTATGGAGTTTATTGGTGATGTTTGTATTGTAGGCTATGCAGTTTATCAGTGATGTTTGTGTTGTAGGCTATGCAGTTTATTGGCGATTTTGTGTTGTGGCTATGCAGTTTATTGGTGATGTTTGTGTTGTAGGCTGTGCAGTTTATTGGTGATGTTCGTGTTGAAGGCTATGCAGTTTATTGGTGATGTTTGTGTTGTAGGCTATGCAGTTTATTGGCGATTTTGTGTGTGTGGCTATGCAGTTTATTGGTGATGTTTGTGTTGTAGGCTATGCAGTTTATCGGTGATGTTTGTGTTGTAGGCTATGCAGTTTATCGGTGATGTTTATGTTGTAGGCTATGCAGTTCATCGGTGATGTTTTAAGTTGTGGCTATGCAGTTTATTGGTGATGTATGTGTTGTAGGCTATGCAGTTTATTGGTGATGTATGTGTTGTAGGCTATGCAGTTTATCGATGATGTTTGTGTTGTAGGCTATGCAGTTTATCGGTGATGTTTGTGTTGTAGGCTATGGAGTTTATCGGTGATGTTTGTGTGTAGGCTATGGAGTTTATCGGTGTGTTTGTGTTGTGGCTATGCAGTTTTTTGGTGATGTTTGTGTTGTAGGCTATGCAGTTTATGTTGATGTTTGTGTTGTAGGCTATGCAGTTTATTGGTGATGTTTGTGTTGTAGGCTATGCAGTTTATTGGTGATGCTTGTGTTGTAGGCTATGCAGTGCAGTGATGTTTGTGTTGTAGGCTATGCAGTTTGTTGGTGATGTTTGTGTTGTAGGCTATGCAGTTTGTTGGTGATGTTTGTGTTGTAGGCTATGCAGTTTATTGGTGATGTTTATGTTGTAGGCTATGCAGTTTGTTGGTGATCTCAAATCCAAGAGAGGAGAAGCTGAGTCGGAAGTGTTGGATGAATCTACGTCAGACTCTGTAAGTTGTTTCACTGTGCGTGTGTGTGTGTGTGTGTGTGTGTGTGTGTGTGTGTGTGTGTTGTTTGTACATGTGTGTTGTGTGTGTGTGTGGTACATGTTGTGTGTGTGATGATGTACAAGCAATTATTTCATGTTGTTTTGTCTGTGTTACATAGTGTGTTATGCAAAAAGGGATGTATAGAGATGAGTTCAAAGTAATAATGGAAGAACTGTAAACATTTCCCTTTATCATTACCATTACTGATATTCCTGATTTTTTTTTTCATCTCACAAGGGCAACTGATCTAGTGAATTTTTTCCTCTCTCTAGCATTTTGTTTGATGAAATTGTGCTTTTTTTTTTTTTTTTTTTTTTTTTAACGTTGAGTCTGTAGGGAAGGGAAGCAAATGTAGGAGGAATTAGGGAGGTAAAGCTGGGCACCTAAAAAGACAGGTGTGGGGAGGAAAGAGAATGAGGTGGGCGGGGTGCCAGGTGAGATGGGAAAGGGGGCAGCAGTATATGAATAGTGCCCATGTTGCAGAATGGATGGATATACAGCAGAAACTGTTGGACTGTATGAAAAAGTTGAAAAAATAAATCAGTGTGTGAAAATGTTTCCGTGAGAAATGCTCTTAAAACTAGTGGATGAGAAATGCATGGATTTAACCCGTTCACTGCTTGAAAATATTACATAACAAAGGCTGGCCCAGTGCCCAGGGAAATCTAATGATTTGGGGGTAATAATTAACAAAAAATTCTAGCTCAGAAACTACAAAAGATATAAAAATGAAATATATATGATTTTTGAAGGAAATTGAATGGAGATTTTGAATCTGGGCTTCTTTTGTTTTAATTTTGATCATAAAAAAAATATTTAGGCAATTAGATTTGGATAGATTTTTTTGCACAATCAAAAACATATGTATTTACCACTACAGCTTCACATCCAAAAAAGAACACAAAGCAAAAAAGTTGAAAATAAAGTTTGTATTGTCACACTACACCTGTAAATGAAAGTAAAACAGTCTAGAAGTCTATCCAGACGCTCACACCTCATGCAGACAGGTCAGTTCACGACCACGCCCCCTCCCCCCCACCACGCCCCCTTGCTGGACTTCAACCCTCTCTTTCACTCCTCCTCTTCCCCTACCTTTCCTGCTGCCCGTGTCACGCCGTGAGCAGGCCGCGCTCCCCTCTCGCGCTGACTAACACGCCGCTGGCCACTCGCACGCAGTGCAGAGTACACACTAGGCTAGCTCGTTCGACGTTGGTAACCAGTCAGCTGAACACACTCTTGAGATCGCACAGCACGACTCAATAACTGACGAATATGGCCGGCAATTCCATCACTATCATCATCTCACCTTCATGCTCGAGTGAGTTGCTGAATAAAACATTATTATCTTTATCAAAAATGATTAGCAGAGCCCGCTCAGCTGTGTAAGTACGTTGATTTGGTCGCTACGCTCGTCGAAGGTTGCGCCGCCATCTTTGCAAGCGAGACAAAGCGCTGGCTGGTCATCCAGTCAGTGATGAGGAAAAATGGTCTTTCCCTCACGTGTGGTCATTTGCATATCATTTTAATACTGTAGACATATAAGGCTTACTACGCACACTCTATTTCAGTCCTTTGATAGGAATAGTAACGAATGAAAATTCAAGAAAAATGCATGACGTCAGTGGACGGCCCATAGGCACTGGAAGTACATTTTTACAACGGCGTCAGCTGACGGCTTAAAGGCACTCAACAGGTTGAGGTCCCAGGGTAGTGACTGTACATTGGTGCAGTCATACATGGATTAAAAGGCCCACGGTAGTCACTATACATTGGTGCAGTCATGCATGGATTAATTCTCTTGACAAGCGGGCGCCCGCTAGCGCCCGACCGGAAATCACACAGCCAAGAGCGCCTGCCAGCGCCCGGTAAAACACGTGGCAACAATGGGCGCCGCCATGTTTTTCGTAGAAAAGGAAGTCTCGCGAGAACGTGACTTCCTTCTTCCTGTAGCCATTTACTTCCGTTTGCAAAAAAAAAAACTGCGAGTCGATACGTGCCGTGGTTCTCGAGTTATGAATTTTTTAAGTTTTGAGGTCGAAATGCTGTTTTTCACCATGGCTAACCTTGATTTCTGCTGTTCTATAATGAGATTTAGTGATGGAGATACTGTGTTTTGTAGGATTTACGGCATAAGTGCTGGATAATGAAGCTTAGAGTGACCTAGATTTCGACTGGGATGAGGTTCCAGGTATGATGAACAACAATTCGGAAGAAGAAGAAGATTTTTTTTTTTTTTTTTTTTTTTCCCGAGTGAATGGCTCATGTGACATTCTTCAAACTTACGATATATAGCAACATGTATATTTGTAGGAATTTTAAAAATTATTTTCATTTCATTATTTCCTTTCCTCTTTTTTAATTAATTTTTAATTGGGTAACCATGTTCAAATTACGGAGTTACTTACCCTTGCCGATGGTTTTCGGCGTAACTAAGCTCAGATAAGTGCATACTGAAGAGGGTTATAACAGGCTCAAGGTAGTCACTATACATTGGTGCAGTCATGCATGGATTAAAAAGCTCAAGGTAGTCACTGTACATTAGTGCAGTTATGCATGGATTAAAAGGCCAGCGGTAGTCACTATACATTGGTGCAGTCATGCGTGGATTAAAAGGCCCAAGGCAGTCATTATATATTGGTGCAGTTATGCATGGATTTAAAGGCCCAAGGTAGTCACTATACTTTGGTGCAGTCATGCATGGATTAAAAGGCCCAAGGTAGTCACTATACATTGGTGCAGTCATGCATGGATTAAAAGGCCCAAGGTAGTCACTATACATTGGTGCAGTCATGCATGGATTTTAGGGCCCAAGGCAGTCACTATGCATTGGTGCAGTCATGCATGGATTTTAGGGCCCAAGGTAGTCACTATATACATTGGTGCAGTCATGCATGGATTTTAGGGCCCAGGTAGTCACTATACATTGGTGCAGTCATGCATGCAGCTTACGCTTACAAACAAAATCTTCGTGCATAAGCATGTGTACATGCTTACACACACACACTCACACACACACACACACACACACACACACACACACACACACACATGCAAGCACACACATGCACATATACACACGCATGTATGCACAAACACAGAAACTCACTCTCTCACACATTCATGCAAACACACACACACACACACACATGCACACGCGCGCACACTCTCTCACACACTCACACACGCAACACACACTCAAACACACACACACACACACACACACACACACACACACACACACACACAATCAGATCAGAATTAACATACAAATAAGAAGTGTTTTTTAATGCACCAAAATATCTGTTAAAAAAGCTTCAAGTATAGAATGCAAAGTGCTCAAACTTGCAATGGGTCTTCCCACCCATGCATCTTGTCTCGAGCATATAATGAAGCTCAAATTTTACCCTTAGATGATCAGAGGGAAGTGGCTGCCACAAAATTTATGATAAGAAGCTTTCCAGTTAAGAATGACGTGAAAAAATGAGATTGAAATTACATCAGATATCGACTTTCCTACACGTGCTAAAACAATATCCTCTCAGGTTACGTTGGCAACGTATACATCTGAGCTTAGGCAAGCCACGGGCATTACTGTTGACTAAGTCTATATTTGCAAGGCCGTCTTTCTTCCCTACACTATCCTGGGAACTTCAAAGGGCCCATTTTGATATTGACCAATGCTAAATATCATATTGAAGAGAAGTATCCAAATCATTTAAAAGTTTACACAGGTGGGTCATTAATTCAGAAAAATGCGGGCTCTGCTTATTTGATACCTGATTTAAAAGTAGAAAAATGTTTTTCACTGGGGAAAAATAAATCAGTTTTTACTGCAGAACTTGCTGCAGTATTAACCTTTTCGCGACGCGCCGTGCGATAGTGACGGCAACTCTGTCGACCCGTTCACGACGAGCCGTGCACTGGTGACGGCAGCACTGCAGTACTGCCTGGACGTGCCGTGCCTCTGTGACGGCACAACTATAAAAAATTCCCATGCTCTCTCGTCTACCGTCTAGGGGATGCAGCAGCTGCCATAAATATTTAGAACAGGGTTCTAGCCACTGGGAGGGGTAAGTTTACATGCACTAGCGATGACCTTTGTGACCTTAGAGCAGTCCGAACAAAGACCCGTCTGGCACTGTAAGGCACGTGTGGAATTTCCTTCTCACCAACATATCGGGCAGAAGGAGAATGACATGCAGTTTTAGAACTGGTTCAGTAAAGTAGTTCAGAAAATGAGGGGGTAAAGGTGTACACGTTTTTCGAAAAGAATCTGAGCTTCATTTTTATTTGCTCTGTGTATTTAATAGTTTTAAGTCGTATCATCTGAAACAAAAACAGTGAAAAGTGTGTACTGTGTGCATTGATTTCAATGCCTTAAAAAAAAAAAAAGAATTCACTTGGATTACACATATTGAATACCTCAGGCTTTCTCTGCATCTGTTCAAAGTAAGAGCGAAGTTTTATGCCCCTTTTCTTCCTCATTGCTATTGTCATACTAACCAAACAAACGTAAACTAGATTGTGTTCTCCTACATTTTACTTATGTGTTTCTGTAACAAAAGCATTGCTATTTTACCAAAATGTATTTTAATTCTATGCTCATTACAAAATTCGCACTTTACCCTTTCCGTTGATATATAACAAATTGCTTGTTAGGTTTATATTAGGAGACATAAAATAAAAAAAAAAAGTGTGAAAATCGCACGTCTGCAACGGTTGTAAGCACGTGCGGTGCACGCACATGCAGGGAAGTGGCGTTGCTCTGCCGCGCTCGTCTGGAAAGTATTAATGGTGTTAAATTATCTTCTAAATTTCCCACAATCTATATTTCAAGTACTTTTTTGTGTTGATTTCAGGCACTGAAATCATTAAAACTGCAGAATAGATCAGAAATGATAATTGAAATTAGCAGTTTAATTCACGTTCTCTCTATACAAGGCACAGCAATTACTTTCTGCTGGATACCATCACACTGTTCGTTGTGTTATAACGACAAAGTAGACAGAGCTGCAAAACAAGGTGCAAAATGTAGTTCAGAGTCTCTCAGGATGAATTTTCCACTTTAGGTTCAAGAACGATATAGTATAATGGAATCATTTGCTTGGAACTGTTTCCGGAATTCCTTCAAAAAGTCTCACAAACAGCTTAGTTACACAGATTTAGTATTGCAAACATTAGAACACTTCCACATCAGCAGAAAGTTATCGTCCCTTATGTATAGTGGAAAGTCAATGCTTTTACACAAAAATTACCTAAAAATGCCTGTGTTTGTGGACAGAGCATCACAGCTGATCATATTATCTCATGTGCCGCTATCAAACAATTTATACCCATACTTTCTACATATACTATTAGAAATATTTTCAAATCACCAGTATTACCAATGAATTGTGTCTCTTTATCAAAGAGTCCGATAAGTAAGTACTTATAGTTTCTTACATATATCATCTCATACTTATGAGGTTACTTTTAAGTGAGTCAATCATTTACCTACTACTAAACCTAAATAATATACATGAAAGGACCATCTTCATCCGCCCCTACCTCTCACTGTTCTCTCCCATATCAAAACCATTTGTAGTTTCTAGCTTTCATGAGGGTTTTTTTTGTTGTTTGTTTTTGTTGATATAAGGTTTTTTTTTTTCACATACACACACACACTCACACATACGCACTCAAACACACACACAGACTCACACACATGCATGCGAGCGCGCGCGCGCGCACACACACACACACACACACACACACACACACACACACACACACACTCAAGTGTACTTGCTTGCAAATGCAAGAAAACGTGGCAACTGGATGTTAAGATCCTACCTGTAACAAATTTATTTGTACAGTTTTGTTTCTTTATTATTGTTATTTTTTATTTTTTTATTTTTTGCTTTGGATTTCAGCACCCTTTCTTCGAGCTACTGGACGAGGAAGAGGACGATGACAATGCCTCTGATGATGAGGATGGTGATGGTGAAAAAGCAGCTGTTAAGGTATGGTACACCTAGTTTGTCAGACCCACTGTTGTTCTTCTTTCCATAGAGTGTCCACAATCATCAAGTTGATTATTCTGACACTTGCTTGTGTATGACCGTGTTTTAGCCTGCCATTAAGGCAGCCATACTCCAACTTCAGGGAAGGTGCATGCTATGTGTAACGTGTCGTCCATACCAACGGCCAAACTGGCCTTCTCTTCCGAAAGTTGGTGATGGAATTTTACGTGTGTGCAAGATGTTGTGTGTGCGTTCACACACGGAACCTCGGTTTATAGTCTCATTTGAAGGACTGTATGTGGAATGGAGTCAGAACCAATGTTAACTGAAGAGGGAAAAATCCCCTTGTACCGAAATGGCCTGGCGGAGATGCGAACCTGCATCCACAAGATTATGAGTTCGATGCTCTACCAACTGAGCTCTTCCGGCCCCTATACACCTAGTTTGTCAAAACAGCTGTTTAAGTATGGTAACCTATTATGTCAAAAGCAGCTGTTAAGGGATGGTACACTTAAGTTTGTCAAATGGCACCTAGTTAAAAGGTATGATACACCTAGTTTGTCAAAAGCAGCTGTTAAGGTGTTAAAGTATGATACACCTAGTTTGTCAAAAGCAGCTGTTAAGGTATGTTCTACAAAAGCCAAGTTTGTCAAAGCAGCTGTTAATGTTAAGTTTGTCATGTACACCAAGTTTGTCAAAAAAAAAGCTTTAAAGTATGATACACTTAGTTTATCAGAAGCAGCTGTTAAGGTATGATAGTTCTAGTTTGTCAAAATCAGCTGTTAAGGTATGTATAGACTTAGTTTGTCAAAAGCAGCTGTATGAAACAGCCACAAATAATGTATGATACACTTCTTTTAACTGTCAAAAAGCAGTTGTTAAGGTACGGTACACCTTTTGTCAAAAGCAGCTGTGAAGGTATGGTACACTTAGTTTGTAAATGAGTTAGTCTCTTTTCATGGCTTTATTTGTGGGCAGAATGTTAAGTGAAAATGTCAGTATTACAGACAACTTCGTTTTTAGATTTTTTCTTTTTTTTTTGGTCCCTGTGCTAAAAAACCAACTGTGTGTACTGTGATTTTTGAGTTGGTAATGATAGAAAATAAAGTCAATAAAACACTGAACAGGTGTGTTTAATAAGGAAGAAAAAGAAGGTGTGATTGGTTTTTATGAACTGCTTGCAGTGAGAAAGAAGCATAATCAGTATGATGGTCACAAACATGGAAAATTCCTTTACACTGATTAGTTTGTTCACTGCATGTTGTTTGTGGGCAGAAAACACAGTATTACAGACAACTTCGTTTTTAGATCTTAGATGTGTGAATTTTTCATACAAATAATAACACACTATGATTGGTTGTATGGATATTTAGAAAAAAGGAAAGGGACACTGCTGAGGTTGTATGAAAAACACAAAATGGTTACACAGACTGTGCATGCAGCCATGAAAAATGGTTACATATCAAAAGAAGCTGGTAAATTCTCCCCGAGGCAATGTATTTTTTCATTTGTGTGCAACAATGAAAATTTGATTTGATTAAGGCATGGTTGTTACCGCCTGTTCTATTATCTTTATGTTAATTAATGTATTTATTCATGTGTGTGTGCATGTGTGTGTGTATTTACACATATATGTATGTGTATGTGTGTGTGTATGTGTGATTTGACTATTTTCATGTGTTTTGCTATTATTTACCATTATACATGCATTTTAAAATTCTGTGAAATCAAGTTTGACCATTTTGTAGTACTGAAAATCTATTATAAGTATTGTTGTTTACTCAAATGTGTTTTACTATTGCTTGATCATCATCATCATCATCATCATCATCATCATCACACTTTAATGCTTCTTTTAATCAGAGTTTAGGTCTGACAGTGTTGTTTCTGTTTTTGGCAAATTTTGTAAAAATTAGTAAGTGGTGTGTGCATGTGTGTGTGTGTGTGTGTGTGTTTTAGTATATGTGTCTATCTACATGTATGAGGTTTTACATTATAATTACATGATTTTTATTGGGTTGTTGTTGAGTTACCCTACTTGTTTATTGTTTGTTGAGTTACCCTACTTGTTTATTGTTCATTGTTTTTCATGTTTTTATTTATGTCGCTAATGTATAGTTAGTCAGCAGCATGATTGTAATTTCTCAGAATTGAGATAAGAAAGTATTCTTGCATCTTGTATACCTGACTGCTCTGTCCAGTATGAATGGTGTCCACTGATGAAAGTTTAACTGAGCAGAAGTCAGGGGGATATATCATTGGAGTGAGCTGATCACACTCTTTCATTCTGACTCATTGGAAGTCAGGAGGATAAATCGCTGGAGTGAGCTGATCACACTCATCCATTCTGACTCACTGGATGTCAGGGGGATAAATCGCTGGAATGAGATGATCACACTCTTTCATTCTGACTCATGGCTCATGAGCATCACATCCCAGTCCAAATACCCTGGCTGCCACCAGCTCATCAGTTAGGTCGTGAAACAAGTATCGGTATGTTACCACAGCACCCATTACTGTGAGGAAAAAGAACTACAACAACATTGAAAAAGAAAACAAACGAACAAAAAAAAAAAATATATTGTTAGAAAGTTGACAATGGATGAAATGTGATGACATGCCTGCACTTCAGTAATGTTGTTAGAAAGTTGTTAGACAACGGATGAAGAGTGATGACTGCCTGCACTGCAGTAATGTTGTTAGACAACAGATAAAGAGTGATGGCTGCCTGCACTGCAGTAATGTTGTTAGACAACAGATGAAGAGTGATGGCTGCCAGCACTGCAGTAATGTTGTTAGACAACAGATGAAGAGTGATGGCTGCCTGCACTGCAGTAATGTTGTTAGACAACAGATGAAGAAGAGTGATGGCTGCCTGCACTGCAGTAATGTTGTTAGACAACAGATGAAGAGTGATGGCTGCCTGCACTGCAGTAATGTTGTTAAACAACAGATGAAGAGTGATGGCTGCCTGCTCTGCAGTAAACGCTGGTGCACTGTGCCAGAAGTAGAACTCGTTAGGAAACAGTCGAGAAATGGACCTCCAAAGCTTGAGAACTCTCACTGCCTTTACAATATATTCAAACACAGCAAAACAAGTCATGTGTTATCATGTAGTTCAGGATTATACAACTTGTGCAGTGCAGCACACTACAGAACATTAAGCAATACAGGCAACATTAAGCGAGTTAATACAGGTAAAAGAGGCTTCATTTGCAGTGGTCTAAGTTAAATTCAGACTGGCCGAAGCAAAAAAAAAGATACAGAACTGCATGGAAAATGTTGATGGGCTTCATGCAGGCTTGAAAAATAAGCTGAATGTTATTGATGAAGCTTTCACATCTCCATCCATGAACTCTGTGTATGGTTTGTTCAGAGTGAATACAGACACCCGTGACTTGGAAGAGGTGAAGAAAAAGAGGACATCACCCTGAATGATTTCCAATCTGATGTGAGTTGGACTGCTATATTTCATCTTCTGTGAAGTGTGTGTATGTTGAGTATTGCACATGTCTGTGCTAGTACATGTGTGGTGTGTGTGTATGTGTGTGTGGTTGTACGTGTGTGGTATGTGTGTATGTGTCTGTGCTTGTACATGTGTGGTGTATGTGTGTGTGTGTTGTACATGTGTGTGTGTGTGTGCTGTGTGTGTTTGCGTGTGTGTTTGCAAGAAAAAGCGAGTGGGCATGTCCATGGAGTGTTGATTAAATGAGGGAATCTCGTGGGTAAAGATGACAGACCTGCTTTGTGTATAGTGCCTGAACCCAGATCAGATAGGCCCTTACAGACCTGCTTTGTGTACAGTGCCAGAACCCCAGATCAGATAGGCCCTTACAGATCCCATCATGCGCGTTGGCCAGGATCAGATAGGCCCTTGCAGACTTTGGCTGGTGGAGGCAGACTCTATCTGGATGATGGAGCCATGGTGCGGTGCCAAGCACTCTTTCCTACTGTCCAGTCAAATGCTGTGATGCAAATGTCATGTAGGGATGCTGGAGAGCTTCGTTCAAATAGCATAGGGGGGCAAGTTTCTGTGCAAGGAAGTTCCTCTTTTCTCTCAGTCTTTGTGGCACTTTCTCAAGTCTGTCTTTCAGAAACTGATGACTTTTTTTTACTTTTTTGGTTGCCAAGTGAGGCAATGCAGGCAGAAATCTTAACACATTAAGAAAAGAAATTTTAAGGCTTCGCTGAAAAATGAAGGGAAACGAATCACGAGATAAAAACACGCCGCCTTTTCGACCACATAGGTCTTCTTCAGGCAAGATACACAACACTCAGGACAACGCAAATGAAGGAGCAAACCACTTACCTTCATCCAGTTTGGCGCAAACATGGGTGTTGAATGATTAACTGGTCACAGTAAATGACTTGCCAGCTTTTGTTTTTTAATTGTTGTAAGCTAATGAGCTGTGAAAAATGGGTACATGCTGTCTAAGAATCGATTCTGGCTGTTTCTTGCGTTTTTTGTTTAATTGAATATTTTTCTTTGTTGTTGTCGTTTTTTAACAAGGGAACAAGGAATTAAGTGAAAAGGCTGGCGTTCTCAATATGATCTTGTCTAATCTGACCAAAGTGTAGCTGCCGTCATTGATTGCTTTTGTTGGGTTTCAGCATGCAGCTTTCTTTCAGCATGCAGGCAGCTTTCTTTCAGCATGCAGCTTTCTTTCAGCCCTGTGACTTGACAGCCTGAGCCTGCGTGGTTGATCAGCTTGGCTGCAGTGATGAAAACGATCAAAAGTGCAACACACAGCGATAAGGCCAATGTTGTTTATAGCCATGTCCGATAAGCTGTTGTTTTTTTAAAATTCCGTTATTTTAGTTCAGCTGACCACATCAACACCTTACATAAAGAGGGAAAAATGTCCTGGAAATGAAAGAGGGCAACAATAAAATTCGTTGGAAACTAACTACAGATATTTATAGCAAGTGGGCGATGTGACTTTGGTCTGTTGTTAGCCTTAGTTCACTTCCCTTCAGGTCGCTGACGTATGGTCTGTGTGTTAGCCTTAGTTCACTTCCCTTCAGGTCGCTGACGTATGGTCTGTTGTTAGCCTTGTTCACTTCCCTTCAGGTCGCTGACGTATGGTCTGTTGTTAGCCTTAGTTCACTTCCCTTCAGGTCGCAGATGGCTGACTTCCCTTCAGGCAGCAGGCAGCAGGATTGTGCTCTGTTCCTGTGCCACCTAGCACTGGGCAGCACAGTCTGAGCACTCAGCAGTGTACACAGCTTTTTTTTTCCCAATTTACAACTAATTTCAGCTATCAGAATTGAATTTAGCTCGTTAAAAATGCCGAGAAATCCTAATACAGAAATGAAAAATAGTAAACTGCTATGCATGCCATGTAAGAAATTGTTACTCAACTAAAGACATTGCACAAATACAGGGAAAGACTAGGCCCACCAGTGTGTGCAAGGAAAAATTGAAGTTGTGGCTTTGCTGAATAGGTCTGCTGTTCGGCTGAATGTTCACTTCCAATTTGAAAAAAAAAAAATAGTGCAACAAGAAACAAATAGAATAAAATACTGTATAGTCGAATGAATCGCCGCAAAAAATATTTACTGACAATACTTCAACAGCAGGGTTGCAGGAAAAAAGCTGGCATGTGATAAATTGTGAATGAAGAGAAAAGAAAGAGGCAAGCACTGTACAGAACAGACATTTGAAGGGGCTGAAAAGTGGGTGTAAGTAAAGACGAAAGAAACTTGCCCACAAAAAGTGGTTTTAGACAGACGACCTGTCAAGTGCTTTATTCCAACTTGGCGTGATTCATGCCTCATATGAATCGGGGAATTACAAAGGTGAAAACTTTGAGATAAGGCAGCAAATTGGAGCATCAAATGCATTCATGGAGAGTGACCTCCCTTCCAAAGGGAGCAAATTGGAGCCTCAAATACATTCACTGAAAGTGGCTTCCCTTCCCAAATCAACCAATCCAGCTCATGAACATATGCTTGAGAAAGAGGAAATCCTTATTTGGAAAGAAACCTCAGCATCACTATGGAGACGAGACAGTACCCGCTACAGCCGCTCTACAACCTGTGTGAAAACTGCATGGGAACATTGCGTCAAGGGATTGAAATGAATTGGTCATATTATTATTATTATTATTATTTTCACCAAGGTCAATAGTATTGTTGCTGTGTTTCACTTGATAAGGAATGGTGTCCCCAAAAAAGGTTATGCACAAGGGAAGGGAGAGGGTTGTGGAGGGTGGATGATGAACAGTGAATCCTTTCAAAGTGACATTTAGTTTCTGTGAAGTATTTTAAATGTCATTATGCAGAATGAAATAATTGCATGCTTTCTGGCAAGCTCAAAAACAAAAACAAACCACCGTGAGGATCCGTCATAAGTGTAATTGTGTTTTTGCCTCCTGTGAAAAGGATGTAGCATTCAGGATGTCTTCTTTTCTGATATTACAACATGATTCTTTCTTCAGGATGTGTTTTTGTTCGACTCTGGAGAAACCGTCTTCGTGTGGGTCGGGAAAAATGCTTCTCCTGCTGAGAAGAGAAACGGTATCCCACTTGCTCATGTAAGTATACGTGTGTGTGTGTATGTGTGCCCCATGTATGTAACCAAGTGTAAAGGGGGACAGGGTGTATTTTGATAGTGGCAAATATGGCTTAATTCATTGCCGCCTCGTCGATCACCTGGCGGGCGATGGGTTGAGTGCTTGGCACTGACGCATCGCCCGCCAGGGATCGACGATTTACTCAAATTTTCACATGTAGCTGTGCAGTCTAAGGGAAACAATCTTGGTATCTACAGAAAGTTGAGGGTTTCCTCTATTGGGTGGTACTCTCCCTTAGTGTACATCCAGACCTGTGCACTGTACGATTTTTGCATATAATCTCACAAAATTCAATACAGCTATACGATTGTACGTTTGAAAACCGAATTGTTTGAAATTTTGATCACTGAGCTCACAAAAATGCGCTAAGTATGTAATCCGGCCGAGTCCAAGCGTCTGGTCCAACTTTCAGAAGTTCTCATGGCGTATGTGCCGTTCCTTCCTCTATGAATAATCATATCAACATGGCTTCTCATTCAGCTTCAACTAGTGCCCATGAAACAGACAACGAAAATTCAGACTCATTGGTGGAAGTTGTGGTTAAAAAAAAAAAGAAAATGAACAGAAGTACAAACCAGCGTATTATACAATTTTCAAGTTCATTACTGCATCAAAGAAGGCGATATGTTTGCACACGGCACCACGTGTAGCTGTGAAATCTCGATTGCTCACAGTGGTTGTTTTGACATTCGCGGCACATTGATAGGAAAAGCCACATGGGAAACAGTGATTTTGGAAAACAGTAGGCTATGAACATTCAAAGCTTTTTTTGTGTGTGGTGTCGAGTTCTGCTGGCACTTCTTCTGATGAGAGACTGGAATATCAAACTACTCATGCGGAGAGACAAAAAAAACTCCCCAAATTCCCCAAGGGAGCACACTGTCCAATGAAACTCTTGAAAGTCTTCTCATCCTGAAGAATGATGACTGTTCTTCATAGATGCAGTTCACAGCCTCTCAGCTGACAGTTTAAAAGAGCTGAAATCATCAAAATCTGAAATGAAATTCACATCATAATTATTTTTACTCTTCAGAAGGACTGCTTAGCTTATCAACAGACAGTGAAAAAGTGCCCATATTACTATTAGCATATGAAAGAAATAGTTTACATCAAGATTTTTTTTTTTTTTTCAGTTATGCCCATCAGTATACTTAAAAAGTGAAGAGAGAGTTACATAAAGTGTTAAAAAAACATTCACCTCAGTTAATGTTCTTGTTAATTTCTGAGCAAAGGCTTTTGCCCATCAGAGGACACTGGCAAGAAACTCGGATTAGATTGACAGGAGTTTGACAGTCATTGATTGTTAATGAGAGGAAAGGATTAATGCCTCTCATGAAAATACATCTTTTATAATGATAAAGTTTCAGTGTTTTCAATGTTTTTTGAATGCTCTAGTATTGTTTCCTAGGCAATTACTTTGCACTGCAAAAGCTTACACATTTTACACACAATTGTACACACTTTTGACCCCAAAACCTACACATAGAATTTCTGAGGGGTAACCAGGTCTGGTATATGTCACGTTTATTCTACTTTTTCGCTCATATTATGGGATAGCTAGAGTTAACTCCAGCCACCCATGTTCGTCATGGTGTCGGCACTGAAGCATCAGCGAGTGGTAGCAAACAGAAACATCTCATTTTAAGAAGTAATTGAAAGAATAATGGAAGAAATATCAGATGAAGACCTGGAACTGTTTTCCGAACTTGCCAGATCAGACCGAGAGGATATGAGTGACGATGGTATGAGTTGTACATACCAAATGATGATGAAGTTTTTGCATTTTTTCTTCAAATATGTGACAGCAGCACTCTGTTTTGAAGTTTGGACCATGTACGCAGCTGTGTGTGTGAGAGATACATTGTTTTTATGTGTTTACTACAGTTATAATCATACTGATTCTTCATCCTTACCCCGTGGAGAAAAAAAGCTTTGCTGATAGCTGTTTTCCTACACTTTTCAAACCAGTGGTGAGTGAAGTGTGTACTGAGGTCAGGATTGGTTTTTTTTTTTTTTTTTTTCCCTGAAATAACATGATTTGAAGTTTTCAAAAACATGCCATTATTATTATATTCGGTTTGGTTCTGTCTGTACATTTTTTTGTAAAAAATTCCCAAAATAGTGCGTCTCAGTGTGTCGCAGTTGTGGCAGAAACCTGTGTCTGCATTGAGCTAATGGAATTTTTTTTTCCAATTGTGTAAATCCTTCGCTTTTAATTTGTATAAACTATCACCTAAAACAGTCAAAACATGGCAAGAAACCACTTTACAGATGTCATTGGCATTGTGTATTTCAGAACGAATCCAAATTAGGCAGATGTCATTGGCATTGTGTATTTTCAGAACTAATCCAAATTAGTGAGATGTCATTGGCATTGTGTAATTCAGAACTAATCCAAATTAGGCAGATGTCATTGGCATTGTGTATTTCAGAACGAATCCAAATAGGCAGATGTCATTGGCATTGTGTATTTCAGAACGAATCCAAATTAGGCAGATGTCATTGGTATTGTGTATTTCAGAACTAAAACCAAATTAGGCAGATGTCATTGGCATGTGTATTTCAGAACTAATCCAAATTAGGCAGATGTGTTGTCCGATGGCTTGATCAGTGAACAGACGTCTGTTTCTGTGCTCTCAATTTTTTTTTTCATTTTCTGTTTTCAATTATGTGCACAGAACTACTTGCGCCAGACAGGGCAGTGTTGGCGTTCAGTGACAGTTCTCAAGGAGGGTGCCAAGTCGGAGATGTTCTCCTCGGCTTTGTCTGCTTAAATGCACACTGTCCTTGCACTTTAGTCACGGAGTAGCCACATCTTTCTCCTCTCGTCCATATTTTAACAGCATTTCTGCACTCTGTCGCTTCCGGTCACCTGCATGTTTTTAGGAAGGAGATAAAGATTTAATGGCACGGAGGGAAAAACCCAGTTGTTTTCAAGTCGGTGTGGTAACTAAGCAAAGTTTGCTTCTTCTTCGTCTTCATGTGGTCTTTTCTGCTGTAGAAGGTGTTGTGTTCATTCTTGGTGCTTGTGTCTTCGTTTCCAACATCAATTGTAGAATAAATAATGGAAGGTTAGTGAGGTCAGTGGCAAGCATTTTGTCATCACTCACTCACTTGGATTTGTTTTTTCCCCCTTTGGTTAGGGTTCATCTGTTTACACACCGTGAACATATCTTTAAAACAGAAGAAAAAGGTGGTGAAAAGTTTCTGGTCGTAAAAGGTGAAGAATGCTGAACGTTGCTGTCCTCACTTTGTAAATATCAAAAACTGATATCAGTTAGGTGCCCATTTCAGTTCCAGTATTTTAGCTCCACCTTGATTTTCATTTTAACAGTTTTCAGGGTCTTCATTATTTTTGCATCTTCTGATCAGCCATTTATTTTCTGCTTTGTTGTTTTTTATTTTTGTGAACAGCAATATTAGTTTTAATGGTGACTTTATCATATGATGAATGATACAGTGACTGATGTTTTATATCACACAGTTCTCGCAGTGAACATTAATGGAAGAAAAATTAAAAGCATTTTAGTTATACATCTTCACCTGCCTGTCTGTCCAATTTTGTTATTTATGATTCTAGTTCAGTGTTTTCAAATCTAGTCAAGGCTTGGGAGTTTCCATCAATTCTTTAGCATTGTATCCATTGAATCTATCTAACGTTGGTTGGTTTTTTGGCATTAGTTCTTCCTGTGAAAGATTGGAAGTGTTCATCAGGTGAAAAATATGTAAGATAACAATCACCCCTTTGTGCGGTGCACAACTGCAGGTGATTTTAAATATAGAGGAGGGAGTGGGATGACAAATGATGAAAGATGACGTGGGTGACTTACGAACTCATGCACGCAACTGGTACATAGTGCGTGTGTGCGACTGCAGTAAACTGTGCAGCTCGAAGAACTAATTACTGCAGAGTATTCAGCTTTTTTATATTGCTGTTGAGAATGCTGTACACTGAACTGGTTTTGTTTTTGAAATATGACTAAATTTTCAAATGATTAGACAGTTTTAAACTGGCTGTTTATAACTATAGAGCTGATTGGTAAGAATGCTGCAGACATGTTTGAACATCTTGATGATTAAGCTAATCAGATGCTTCAAAAGATTTACAAGCTTGTTGATCATGTAGCTGTCAAAATGCTACCAACAAAAGTGGAATTTATTCCTTAGAAATTGCTGAAATGTAACAGCATACTGTACTTGTCTGTTCAGCCAATGCGGAATAATATGTTAAAATGCCGCAGAATATCCACCTTGTTACACTTCTCAGAAAATCTTACTGGGTGTTTAAGAAGTAGCTATTAAGTCACATAAATGTAGTCATAAGATTTGTTTTATTGATTTAGTTTCTTAATAAAACCAGTCATTAGATGTAGCAACCTTTCAGCTTCTTTTATTAAACTGGTTGTTAACATGTTGAGGCATGATGAACAGCTTGTTGAACTGGTTACTGCAGTTAAAGTCACTGAGTACTGCGTTTATCTCCTTTTTGGTTACCATTGAGGTTACTGCAGTTAAAAGTCACTGAGTACTGCGTTTATCTCCTTTTTTGTTTACCATTGAGATGATTGCAGTTAAAAGTCATGAGTACTGCCTTTATCTCCTTTTGGTTACCGTTAAAGTCATTGAGTACTGCCTTTATTTTTGGTTACTATCAAGACTAGGCATTTTTTATGGTAAGTAAGAACAACAGACTTTTAGAAAGACTCAGATCTGTATGCAACACACACACACACACACACACACACACACACACACACACTTCTTTCTTCCGAATGATTGTGTGAAGTTTAAAAACATGCACAGTAAGTTAGGAGAATGTAAACAATATGCAAATTAAAATCCAAAGTTAAAAGCCGAAGTGAGCACCAAAAATCGGTTTTGAGGGAATAAAATGTAAGTGCATGCCTTTCTCCTCTTTCTTCTTCCCCCTTTTTTTTCCTTAGCTGTACAAACAAAAAATGGTCGGTTACTTTTTCTTTCACCAAGACAGAAAGTTCAAACATTGTTACTTCCCTTGCAGTATCATTTAACTGTTGCCAAGGTTTGGGATTTTCTAGTTTTGAAGGATGTTTCTGAATTGCATTACTATTTTCTTGTAAATCTCAGGCTGTCCTTGGGACTTGTGCACAAAATTACTTAGCATGGCCAATCCAGCAGACAGGCAGACATGACTAGTTGATTGTTACGAAATGTAACTATCAGTTTGTCCAACTATTTGTGATGATGCTATGATGTGTTTGTACATCCTGTTGTTGATATGCTTGCTTATTCAGTTTGCGATGAGTGATAATATGGCTTGTTAGTTGTTAAAATGTGTAAACTCATTAGCTTCAGATTGTTATTGTAAAAGTTGTGCAGATAGCTTGCTAACCTTATTGTGTAAGTGCTACAGAATACTTAGCTTTGTTAATTAAGCCAGTATTTGAAAATGGAATATTCAGAATAGTTGAAATGGTATAAAATGTTTAGCATGCAAACTTGGCTAGTCTTTGAAAAGCTACAGAGTTATCAGCCTGTAAGCAAAGCTGCTACAGAATGGATAGCTTATTGAGCTGGCTGTTAACCCGCTGGAGAGCATTTGATCGCTAATCGAGCTGTTGATAGAAATGCTGCAGAATGTTCTGCTTGTTTAGTTAGTTCATTCAAGATTGTACATTCAGTGTAGCTTGTTTAGCTAGTCATTGGAATGCAACAGAAAAAAAAGCTGCAGAATGTTTCGCTGGTTGATCGTTTCCAATGCTGTAGGGTTTGGGTTTTTTTTTTCCTCTGTTTTTGGTCACCTCATGAAGAATGCATGCTCACATTCAAAGTTGACAGTTTTGGGTGTGATGATGGTGGCTGCCTGTTTTTCCTGTACACAGAACTACCTTCGTGAGGCAGGTCAACCGTGGAAGCCTATAACTGTGGTCAAGGAAGGGACAAAGTGCTCGCAGTTCTCCTCGGCCATCTGAAACTAGGATCGCCTCCATTGTCCTGCCGTAGTCTTGCTATGTGTGCTCTGAGATAGGTCTGTCTGTTGCTTTGTCTTGGCACAATGACACTTTGTTGTGCTTTCTCCTCGCTGAACATGTGTGCCTCAGCCGGGCGACCAGGCTGGTGTTAGACCTGCTGTAGTGTGCACAGGAATGGCGCTGATCTGTGAACTCGGCAAGTGTTGTGTTGAAATGGCCCTAATTGATGGCGCTTTATGATGTGCCTGGCAGTAGAAATGGCCCTAATGATGGAGCTTTAGGACATGTCTAGCATAGAAATGGTATTTGCATTCATGTTTAGTTGCAACAAACCTGATCAGCAGGTTTCATGTGGTAATGGTATTATTTGCTTTCATGTTTCATCAGGTAAATGTCTTTGTAGTCATGAACTTTTTTCATTTGTTGTTTATATGGCCAAACTTAAAAGAACTGCTTAACTTTTTAATATGACAAGTGTTTGTCATTGGCAGTTTATGGCCTTAGCCTTCCTCCAATACATTTTTTTAAGTGGTTGGTCTTGGACAAGTGGATTTTTTTGCCCAGACACCAAAGCATTGAAGTATTTTGATGAAATGTGTTTTTGTTCATTTTCTCTGCACCTTGCATGCCTGTGCAATACCTGTGGCCTGCTCTCTGTGCTGGTCTTTCTTTGGCTTCTAGTTGCTGCTTCTGTCTTGTGATCTTTGGGGGTTACTGTGGCTTCTAGTTGCTGCTCTTGTCTTGTGATCTTTGGGATTTACTTTGGCGTCTAGTTGCTGCTTTTGTCTTGTGATCTTTGGGGTTTACTTTGGGTCCACTGAGCAGCTGTGATCTTTTGGTATGTTACAGTGCTTTTTTTCCCCCCCCCCTATTTCCTTCCACTGTGATTAATAAACGTCATTTTCACAGTGCTTATTTTTTTCATACACCATGACCACATTAAAAAAAAGAGAAAATCAAATGAATGATGACATAATGAAGTGTAATGACTCATTTTTTCACATTGTAATGGATGGACTGTCTGTTGCACTTTAGTTTTATTAGTCACATAATATGTGGAAAGTTCATTCACCTTTTGTAAAAATTCAAGCGAGATTGAAATGCCCTCATGTTGATGGATCGACATCATGAGTCTGCTGCATAGTTTGTCTGTCACTGGTGATAAAGCTGAACTAAACTGTTCTTCCTAATTCTAAGTGTCAGTGTTAATTTTCTTCTCCTTGCTAGTTTACATAATGCAACTGAAAAAGTGATACATTTTTATCATGCCAGTATAGAGCTGTAAAAAGTGATACCATTTTTATATGCAGTTGTAGCAGTAAAATTAGTCTTGTAGCATGTCGCATACGTTTTTACTTGCGGGGGGGGAGAAAAAAACAACCTGCTATGTTATTTTTTACATTGTTTTTGTTTCCATGACTTTATATACACATTTATATTTTAGCTTTGTACACTTTCGTTCTTTCCTCTTTTAGCCAATAAAATCAAATGTCTGTGATGGCGTGGGTGAAGGAGATGGTGAATAGAGGAGAGAGTCGGGTGTGGTGCAGTGGTTTGTTGCGAATTGCAGACTGGGAGCTTGTGGCTCGAGTCTCATCAGAACTTAAAAAGCAGAATGCAAAATACAGGATTAATACACATTTCAAAACAGATCTGCAAATTTTCAGTAACTCTTATCTTCAGACCAACACAAAAAGATGCACAAGCAGGAGAATGGCAAGGAGAATAGCAGTGTGATTTGAGAAGTGAGGGCAGTCAAATGGAGGGGGGGGGGGGGAGCGGGGTGAAAGCTTGATCCCTTCAAGCGCGGCAGCAAAAAGCAATGTTGATGTGCCGAAAGGAAGGGGAAGCCCCGAGTACAGCATCCTGTCTTTTTTAACATTTTTTTTATTTATGTAATTTTTTTTTTTTTTTTACAGTGCAGGTCAATCAGAATGAGGATGATGAGTATGATGAAGATGATGCTACCGATTTCCATTCCAGTCTGAGACTGCCTACTTTCATAATATATCCTGGCGTCAACCAGGTTTGAGAGATACAGAGGCCGGCAGTGTTGGTTAGAAAATTTGAGCAACTCTCGGAGATGCATCCGTTAAGTGGATGGAACTCAACTGTGTGGTCCCAGTCTTCCCAAAGGAGCCCGTGGCAATCTCAGCTCTGGGTAGGAGCCGGTTGGGGGGAGAAAAAACACCACATGGCTCTGATAGGAATCAAACCCACGACCTCCCAGCCGGGAGCCCACGACGCTAACCACTTGGCCATGGCGGCTGGTACAGCCCTCGTCTTGTTGACGGTCCTCCTTATCAACATTGATGCATCATTTCAGTCTCCCATTCTGTGGCCCTGCATAGCCCAGTCTCATGAAGGCTTTCCTGCCACATCTATGGCAAACTGGTGTGGACATCTTTGGCACTGGCAAGTTTCAGGTGAGTAGTACTGTCGGATGGATGTGGAGCTGTTCAGAAGGAAATGCTCCCACGGGCTGGTTCCACGTCAAGGCAATGGTCAGTAGGAGGGCTGTTTAGAAGGTGCCCTGTTTTGTATATGTTGGATGGAACTGTCCCACTGAATGGGTTCAAAGTACCTGCAGCAGTGCAGTGTCTCCTCTGGCAAGATGCCTCTTGTTTACCCAACAGCTTATCTCGGGTGGGATGGGCTGCAACAGCACAAGCTTGCTGTGACATGGATGGAGAAATGGGAATCGGCAGTGTGTGTGAGGAACATCACTCTTAAGGGCATGGATGATGTAATGAGAAAAAAAAAAAAAAATAGCACATTGTAGAAAGGCAACAGTCATTTTCACAGAATGTTAACGTATACAGGTAATTTAGAGTCAGCTCTGAGAGAAGATAAATCTGGCGTTGATCAAATCTTTCAGCACAAGTCGGTGTTAAAGGATCCACTGGTGTTCTTTCCACAGGGAAGTCTGGACAGGGAAGGGGGGTGGGGGTGGTAAAGAGTGGTGACTTCTAAGCGGCCAGAGCTGTTTCAAAGAGAGCGTTCTTGCAGCCTTCAGACAGGACGGTGACAGGCACCAGCGGATGGTCTGTCTTCATCAGATACTTCTGCACAGTCAGCACACACAGAGAGATTTAGTTTGTGGTCCACAACATGGATCGCAGAATTGTTGGCATCTGTTCTTTTTGTTTTTTTTTAAATCAAAAGCAGTGTTTACAAATATATTGATGTTTCTTCTAAAGTAACATTTACGCCTATGTTTATAAGCTTTGATCAATCCCTGTATTTTCTTAACTACAGTCAGTGTTTTGCCCTGTTAGTACAAAGGTGAATTAACTACAGTCGGTGTTTTGCCCTGTTAGTACAAAGGTGAATTATTAACTGCAGTCGGTGTTTTGCCCTGTTATTGCAAAGGTGAATTAACTGCAGTCGGTGTTTGTCCTGCCCTGTTAGTACAAAGGTGAATTAACTGCAGTCGGTGTTTTGCCCTGTTAGTACGAAGGTGAATTAACTGCAGTCGGTGTTTTGCCCTGTTAGTGCAAAGGTGAATTATGGCAGGCCCATGGAACTGTAGCGGTGTATTTCAAGATGTCGGGAAAAGGGATGAAGAAACTGTGTGTGTGTGCGTGCGTGCATGTGTGTGTGTGTGTGTGCGCGCGCGCGCGCGCACGCATGCCGAGAGATCCAAGAACGGAAAGAAGAACTTAAAAAAAAAGACTCACGTGGGCGTAAGTCATGGCATTCTTCCTCTCGGTGGCTGTTGTCCCGTTTCCAATCCATACGACGAAGAGAGCCCCTTTGGTGTCAAGAATGAACACGTCCTGAAAGCAGTCAAAGCTCAGCTGTGTATAGATGGAGTGCCTGTGTACACAACACACGACGAGAACACAGAAAAAAAAATCCACTTCAGTTAAAATCAATTACCTGTGTGTGTAACGCTCGACGAGAACACTGAAAAAAATATCCGCTTCAGTTAATTAATTACCTGTGTGCAACGCACGACGAGAACACTAAAAAAAATATCCACTCCAGTTAATCAATTACCTGTGTATAATGCACGACGAGAACACTGATCCACTTCAATTCATGACGTGAGAATCAGTGCATGCACAGTCCCAAAGTCAAACGTTGTTAATGACCACATACACGGGAACAATGGCAATGGCAGTGGAAAACTGCGAGAAAAGACCAGTGTTTTCAACAATTTGGTCTCTGTTTTTGCATTGAAGGAGAACGTCCTGTAGCCTAAGAGCTGTGTCCACAGTATGGAAGGCACTGCGTGAAGGCATGCAGGTTCCAACCCTCTCTTTCTGTCGCCTGCCGCCCTACCTCTCCCTCAACCGAACCAGGTGCCATTTACTCAAAGGTCGACAAAACAGGGTTTTCAGGTCATGAAAATCCTACTCCCCGACTGATTCAGATTCAGTTTTTAGCACTGCAGCAGAACTCTCAAATCATTTGACTGTGGTCCCTTCTGTATGAAAAAATACTTACAGGGAAATGTTTAAGTCACAGTTCACCAAATGCTTTGTTGCAAGACAGACGGATATGTAAATGTGCGTGTATCTGTCTGTATGTTAACAGTCAAAGTGGATAAAAATCCAAACAAACAAGATCAAAATTTCCCAAATTTTCGGCTTTAATTGTCTTCGTCAGGGGGTACAGACTGAAAAAGTAGACGTAAGGTTTATTATTTTTCCTGTTTTTAGACGTCGGGTTTCTTATTTTATCCTGTTTCTAGACGCAACTACTAGGATGTTTCCCGGGGCCTAGACGTATGGAAACAGTATGTGTGAGTGTTGTGTGTGCGCGTGTGCCTGCGTGTCCGTGCAAACATGGGGTAGATTACTTAATGGGCAATGATTTCCACTGTCCCCCGGACAGCAGCACAAGATCCCAGACCCCTCACGTACTTGAAAACAAACGGCACACACAGAGAGGCAACATCCCTCCCCCAAACCCTCCTCCACCCCACACCCCACCCCCATCCCTGCCGCTTACAACCGTGTCCAGTCACGACCGTCTTCCCAAACGTACGAGCACGCGTGTGGAATACGCCATGCACACAAGACCATCCAAACGGACACTTCAAACAGACAGGCAGGCAGGCTGGCAGGCAGACAGACAGACAACAAAAAATAAGACAAGACAGGCAGGCAGACGGCCAGGGAGGAGGACCACCTGCCGGCACGCACCATGCTGTCCAGGTCGCTCCTGTGGACGGGGTCCCTCTTCTCCAGGCTGAAGGTCAGGGTGCCGGAGGCGTCGGACAGCCGGTAGAGCTCCGTGCTCCTGTCCCCCGCCTCCCACTGCCGCCCGTCCCCCGTCGCTTCCTTCGGGTACCCGTCAAACTCCGTCAGGTACCCGTCAAACTCCTCCTGCGGTGATCGGGTGGGTGGGAAAAAGAGGGATTGGAAGGTTAGGATGCGTGTCTTTTGTCAAATTATACATGTAAGCTGGCTATTGATAGAATAGATTGAAGGAGTCACCGCAACCATACTGCAGATCATAAATAAACCCCAGACGCCAGGTTATCAAACGACGAACCATAAATTAAACTTCAGCAAAGCGAATGTCCATCTCATTGGAAAGTATAACAGAGATTGTATGGTGGGTGTGATGAGCTGGGGGGGGGGGGGAGAGAGAAGGGAAAAAAGTGGGAAAAAATAGGAAGATAGAGGACGCACTTAACAAAAATGAAATGTAGGTTTGAGGACAAAAAAAAAAACTTCCTGCACGTGGGAGGATGGAAAGGAAGGACAAAGGTAAAAAAACAAAGAAAAGAAAAACACACACCACATCAACAACAACAATCTATCTAGTGAGCAGCCCACATCTAAGGCGGATGTCAGTGTAACTTTGTCTTTTATTTGGCAGCCGTCGTTGTTCATGACAGTAGCTCGGAATGGTCCTGATGAGAATGGGAAGACCAGGTCATGTATCACAACACACCCACACCATTCCTTTTGCATGGACGGGGTCACGTGGCATCGCTACGTTTATTCATAATCATGGCAAACGTGCCTTCTAAAAAATGTGTGTGTGTGGAGAGAGAGAGAGAGAGACAGACATACAGACGGAGCGGGCACTCAACGGTATAAAAGCCTTCGTCCACAGTCTCCAGCCTGGGTTTCCCTGCGCGGTCCTGGGCGACGTCCTTCATGTATTGCACCGCCTGCACACCATATGACAACCGTAGCCTGCGCTCCACACGTCAACCATAGCCGGCACACCACAGACAACCATAGCCTGCACACCACATGTCAGCCATAGCCTGTACACCACACGTCAACCATAGCCTGCACACCACACGTCAACCATAGCCTGCACACCACACGTCAGCCATAGCCTGCATTCCACACGTCAACCGTAGCCAGCATACCACATGTCAACCATAGCCTGCGCACCACACGTCAAGCGTAGCCTGCACACCACACGTCAGCCATAACCTGCACTCCACACGTCAGCCATAGCCTGCACACCACATGTCAGCCATAGCCTGCACTCCACACGTCAACCATAGCCTGCATTCCACACGTCAACCATAGCCTGCACACCACACGTCAACCATAGCCGGCACACCACAGACAACCATAGCCTGCACACCACACGTCAGCTATAGCCTGCACACACACGTCAGCCATAGCCTGCACACCACACGTCAACCGTAGCCTGCACACCACACGTCAACCGTAGCCCGCACACCATATGACAACCATAGCCTGCACACCACACCTCAACCATAACCTGAACACCACACGACAGTCATAGCCTGCACACCACACGTCAACCGTAGCCTGCACACCACACGTCAACCATAGCCTGCACACCACACGTCAACCGTAGCCAGCACACCACATGTCAACCATAGCCTGCACACCACACGTCAACCATAGCCTGCACACCACACGTCAGTCATAACCTGCACACTCCACACGTCAGCCATAGCCTGCACACCACATGTCAGCCATAGCCTGCACTCCACACGTCAACCATAGCCTGCACACCACACGTCAGCCATAGCCTGCACACCACACGTCAGCCATAGCCTGCACTCCACACGTCAGCCATAGCCTGCACTCCACACGTCAACCATAGCCTGCACACCACAGACAACCATAGCCTGCACACCACACGACAAACATAGCCTGCACACCACACGTCAACCGTAGCCTGCACACCACACGTCAACCATATAGCCTGCACACCACACGTCAACCATAGCCTGCACACTACACGTCAACCATAGCCTGCAGTCCACACGTCAACCATAGCCTGCACACCACACGTCAACCATAGCCTGCACACCACACGTCAACTATAGACTGCACACCACACGTCAACCATAGCCTGCACACCACACACGTCAACTATCGCCTGCACACCACACGACAACCAGCCTGCACACCACACGTCAACCATAGCCTGCACACCACACGTCAGCCATAGCCTGCACACCACACGACAACCAGCCTGTACACCGCACGTCAACCATAGCCTGCACTCCACACGTCAACCATAGCCTGCACACCACACCTCAACCATAACCTGCACTCTACACGTCAACCATAGCCTGCACACTACATGTCAACCATAGCCTGCTCACTACACGTCAACCATAGCCTGCACACTACATGTCAACCATAGCCTGCACACTACACGTCAACCATAACCTGCACACACTACACGTCAACCATAGCCTGCACACTACATGTCAACCATAGCCTGCACACCACACCTCAACCATAACCTGCACTCTACATGTCAACCATAGCCTGCACTCCACATTTGTGCTTTAGAATTCAAAGTGAACATATGACCTACATTTGGCACTCGAGCCCCGATTCAGCTGTTTACAGATCAAAACGGCAGCGGATAATTAAAACAGCAGCTGTTTACAGATCAAAACGGCAGCGGATAATTAAAACAGCAGCTGTTTACATATCAAAACGGCAGCGGATAATTAAACAGCAGCTGTTTACATATCGAAACGGCAGCGGATAATTCTAGCCCTGATTCAGCTGTTTACAGATCAAAATGGCAGTGGATAATTAAAACAGCAGCTGTTTACAGATCAAAACGGCAGCGGATAATTCTAGCCCTGATTCAGCTGTTTACAGATCAAAATGGCAGCGGATAATTAAAACAGCAGCTGTTTACAGATCAAAACGGCAGCGGATAATTAAAACAGCAGCTGTTTACAGATCAAAACGGCAGCGGATAATTAAAACAGAATCTGAGAGAAAACCTGGCAAATTCACTTTATTGATTTTTCAGAATTCCGTTCAAACTCTTGTTGTATGTACCTCAGCCGACCACGCGGAACTATATCCTCTGTGTGTGTGTGTGTGTGTGTGTGTGTGTGTGTGTGTGTGTGTGTGTGTGTTACTTGCGTGCGTGCGTTCGCGTGTGTTGTGTTTGCGTGCGTGCGTACGCGCGCGCGTGCGTATGTGTGTGCGTGCGTGCGTGCGTGTGTGTGTGTGAATAAAAAAAAAAAATCGATAGTCCCTGTTCCTTCAAGAGGATGTCCTAAACCAAATCGAAGTAACTGGCGTTTTTCTTATTATGAACGGGGATACGTAGGAAGGGATAGGAAGAAGAAGAAAAGGAGTGTAGGTTGTGGTGTACGTAGGAAGGGATAGGAAGAAGAAGAAAAGGAGTGTAGGTTGTGGTGGAGTCAAGTCCGCTGCATGTATCAGTACCCCCTCCAGTGCTCACTGTGTGACTGGGTTGTCAATACATCCAGTGCTCCCTGTGTGACTGGGTTGTCAATACCCCATCCAGCGCTCATTGTGTGACTGGGTTGTCAATACCCCATCCAGCGCTCATTATGTGACTGGGTTGTCAATACATCCAGTGCTCCCTGTGTGACTGGGTTGTCAATACCCCATCCAGCGCTCATTATGTGACTGGGTTGTCAATACCCCATCCAGCGCTCATTATGTGACTGGGTTGTCAATACATCCAGTGCTCCCTGTGTGACTGGGTTGTCAATACCCCATCCAGCGCTCATTATGTGACTGGGTTGTCAATACCCCATCCAGCGCTCATTGTGTGACTGGGTTGTCAATACATCCAGAGCTCACTGTGTGACTGGGTTGCAGAGCCCTGTGAAACCCATTCCCTCTCAGACATCTCCCAGGCTGGGGTACTCTGCCATGGCAGGTTGGCGAGGTTGACAGCACTCCAGCCAGTTATTAACAGCGCCATTCCCGCCCCGTGCTCGTAGTCGGTGCCTAGTCCATTAATTTTGCGATCCTTACCTCTTTTTCTACGCCAGCGAGTCCGGGTGGGCTTGAACTTAGAGTTTAGTTCAGCATGCAGAGCTCAATGCTTCCCACAGCCCTCAGGGAATGGTTTGCTGTGCATAGCTTAACGTCGTCCTTTTGACATTACGGTTCCCCCTGCCCTCGTCAGTAAAACACGCACGCACGTGTCAGTTTCAGTTTCGCCAAGGAGATGTCACTGCGTGCAGACTAATCCATATACGCTGCACCGCATCTGGTAAGTTTTCAGACCACACTGCGCATGATTTAAAGCTGATGAATGAAAAAAAAGACTAAGGTGAGAGAATTTAAGAAGAGTGTCTTGTGGCTACAACTTAGCAGATGTCTGACCTATGCATTGCATTAGCCCAACACGCTGACCCAGACCTTGAGCATCTACCTAACATTGGCTCTGCCATTATTATCTTTGTATATGTGTGTGGTGAGTGTATGCATGTGTGTGTATGGGCGTGTGGGCAAGGGCCCGTGTGTGTGTGTGTGTGTGTGTGTGTGTGTGTGTGCGTGCGCGCGCGCACGCACACACACACACACACACACACACACACACACACACACACACACACACACACACACACACACACACACACACACACACACACACACACACACACACCGTGCCTAGTTCAAACGAAGACAAGCTACCTTTTGCTCGACAGTTGCGCGCCTTTCATCCAGTAAGCTTTATTAGGCCAGACATGCACCTGAATGTTCGTTGTCCCAACTGCCTTGACGCACTGGGCTGTTTCTACCGGGCTGTTTCCACAGGGCTGTTTCTGCTGGGCTGTTCCAGTCTGCCTACCCCATTCACACGGCCCTTTCAATCACTCGTGCGAAATCCTCACAGACGCACCCCTCCTCTACTTTCGTCGTCTTCCCTCCCGTCCTTTTCTCTCACTGCTCATCGCTCGTCACCACCGGCACAACAGTAGCAGCAGTATCAGACATGCTTTTTACCTCGATCTGCCCTTCCCTCTGTGTGACTGTAACGCAACGGCCACCTGCACTAAGTAAACAGCCGCTCTCAATCATTCTTGTAGACATGGAAGAGAGAGGAACGATGGATAGCAGGACATGGAAGAGAGAGGAACGATGGATAGCAGGACATGGAAGGGAGGGCGGGGCATTAGAGAGTAGACAGGAAATGGACGCGGAGGACAATGAAGACAGGAAAATGGACACGAAAGAGAATTTGACCGGTAAATATACACGGAAGAGAAAGTAACGAGAAAACGGACACGGAAGAGAGTGTCAACAGCAAAGTACCCACGAAAGAGTTTGACAGGAAAACAGATATGGATGAGAATGTAACAGGGAAGTAGATACGGAAGAAGGTAGAAGACAGGACAATAACATGATAAACATGGGGGGGGGGGGGGGGGGGATCACTAGGAGGTGGACTTTATGATACCTTAATTCTCTCATCCTTGTTGCTGCCTTTCCCATTCCACTGGATTAGGCGGAGACCAAGGTCAAGGATATACACGTCACCAGAATCCACACGTGATCTGCACCGCGGTACCTGATTGGGTAGAAAATAAATGAAGAGGTAGCATGAACACTTTGAACTTTTGAACTCAGTCTACTCTGTTTTAATCTAATTCTTTCAAAAATATTTCTTTTGACGTATTTTGTTGCTAAAGTATGGAAACAAACCCTGCCTGGAAAATTTCAAGTTTATTTTTTTGCATGTTCAAAGGGGGATTGGATGGTTGGTGGCGTTGTGGTGTTTCCCCCCACCCACCTCACAGAACCATTTCCGTTCACACCAACAACACTTAGGTTACCTGGCCTGATCGTTGAATTTCTGAAAGAGATTAACATTTTTTCATCTGATCTACGGTTTCACGGAAGAAAGATTTTAACGAAGTTTATGGTGCGTTTTTAGGTGTATCTTAAACAGATATGAATTTCTTTTTACTTGTGAGTTGACTTCAACGTGGTGACAGCCCTGATATGGCCGTTTGCGGTCGGCTGGATTATAAAGAACACTACCAATCTACCTACCTACCTGTTGTGGTTTATATTCGTTCCACTCCATGCCATTTATAGCCTAGTCTGAGTGCTCTCTGCGTCAACGATCAAAATTGGAAGGATACGCCGGGTTTAACTTTAAGGTATGTATTTGAACACATGCATTTAAAGTATACCCAGTCTTAAATAAACGTTCAATTTGTGTTTGAACATAAGGATTGAAAGGATATGCTAGTCTGAAATGAATGTTTGTGTTTCAGCATAGAGATCGAAAAGATACGCTTGTCTGAAATAAATGTTTTGTTTGTGTTTGAGCATACAGATTGAGAAGATATGCTAGTTTGAAATAAATAAATGTGGAACGCCAGTTCGAAGCAAATGTTTATGTTTGGATACATAGATTGGAAGGATGTGCTAGTCTTTATCAAACAAATGCTTGATTTGTACTTTAACTCATAGATTGATGGGATTCGCCAGTCTTGAATAGTTTAATTTGTGCTTTGAACATATAAATTCAAAGGATAGGATACTCTTAAATAAATATATAATTTGTGTCAGAAAATATATGCTAGTCTTGAATTAATTGCTGAGTTTTCTTTGAACATACAGATTGAAAGATATGCTAACATTGAATAAATGTTTAATTTGTGTTTGAACACATAAATTGGAAGGATATTCTGGTCTTCACTAAATGTTCAATTTGTGTTTGAACTTACAAGGATAAGCTACTCTCGGACAAATATCTAATTTGTGTTTGCAGAGACAGGCTAGGTTTGAATATATATGATTTGTTTGAAAACATAAACTGAAAGGGTATGCTAGTCCTGAAAAAATGTTTCATTTGTGTTTTTGAACATATAGATTGAAAGGGTATGCTAGTCCTGAATAAATGTTTCATTTGTGTTTGAACATATAGACTGAAAGGGTATGCTAGTCCTGAATAAATGTTTAATTTGTGTTTGAACATATAGATTGAAAGGGTATGCTAGTCCTAAATAAACCCTTAATTTGTTTGAACGTACAGACTGAAAGGCTATTCTAGTCTTAAATAAATGTTTGATTTGTGTTTGAACATACAGTTTGAAAGGTTATGCTTGTCTTGAACGAATGTTTAATTTGCGTTTGAACATCTCTTTTTTTGCGGGTCAATGTGTACACGTGTGACAGCTCAAGCTTGGAGATTTGCACGAGCTTGGATTATTTGTAGTCTAGACATTTTCCTTTTCTTCTTTTAGTGCCTCTAATGTGTCCGTGTAATAAGGTGCATGGTTCTTCAAGCGGATGAGCTTAGAATTATATCCCTAATAACTGCTTAAACAGTGATGAAGTTTGAAAAAAAATTATGTGCCTGTTAATTGTTTATCAAAGTGATGAAGTTTGAAATGGTTTTTCTTTCAGAATTATGCGGATGTTAATTGTTTTATCGCGGTGAAAAAGTTTGAAAAAAAAAAGAATCATATGCCTGACAACTGTTTCATTACACTATCAAAGTTTGAAAAAAAAATCGAATTATCTGTTAACTGTTTCATCACAATGGTAGTATTTGTAAAAGAAATTAAGAATTATCCGCCCAGTAACTATTTCACCGCAATGATAAAGTTTAAAATATATGTATATGCCTGAAAACTGTTTCACCGCGATGATAAAGTAAAAAAATTAAATAATACCTGATAACTGTTTCATCATAGAGACAAAGTTTGACAAACAAAAATCATATGCCTGATAATTATGTCATCACAGTAATAAAAAAAAAAAGCTGAAATATGTAAATCTTCATTTCATTTTACACAACACAGCATAGAATGATTAAAACACGTACTGTGGACACAGCCGTGCTAATAAACATGCATCCATTCACGGATATATTCATCAATACCTGTCATTCAAGTTAAATAGATACTGTCAATTTAGGAATGCATTCCTAACGCAAGCGATGCCCACCAGGTGTGTGTGTGTGTGTGTGTGTGTGTGTGTAATGCTGAACAATTAAGTAGTGGCGGAAAACAAGTGCAGGCTAACAATTCTTCTGCCATTATAATAATGACTTGGCAAAGATTTGAACTTTAAAAAATCTCTCTCTCTCTCTCTCTCTCTCTCTCTCTCTCTCTCTCTCTCTCTCTCTCTCTCACTCACACACACACACACACACACACACACACACACACACACACACACACACACACACACACACACACACACACATATATATATATATATATATATATATATATATATATATATATATATATATATATAAAGAAAAAAAAAAAAAGGAAAAAAGACTGGACTCCAAAACTGCTTGGCTGTCTCCTTTCCTTTTTATTACGGTCCAAGATTTCGGTCCCGAGAGGGATCTTTCTTCTGGTACAGGAGAGCTGGAGATACCTATGCACAATGTTATCATACTATCGAACAAAATTTTACCATACCATCGAATAAAATCAAAATTCATGCCATCGAATAAAATTTCCTGTCAATCAAAACTGGGCACGGGAGGAGTGGGAGGGGAGCGTGGGGGGTTTTTAAAGGGAAGGGAATATCCCGTGTGAGGGGAGTGACAGTCACTGGTCATCATGTGACGGGCAAGATACTGAGATCGTAAAGGGGGGAGAGAGAGAGAGAGAAAGAGAGCTCTTCTAGCGGACACGTGCTACTCTTTGACATGGATCTGATCTGCGCAGACGACTGGGAGTATGCTATGAGACTCCCGTTCTTGCCCCTGTCCAGGGAAGGCCTGGCCTACATGGATGCCGACTTTGGCGAGATGACCCTGACGGGCGTTACTTCACGAACTCTATCCTTTACGTACTACCTACAGTCGGCGTTTAAAGACCAGCACGGTAGAACCCTGAGCATGTTGGCAAATCTGACCGGGTGGCGGTTCAGCGTCTCCTCTGCTGGGCAGCCCTGAGGCGACCTAAGGATACTGACAGCACTATGTGGACTCATGGGACCGAGATTCAATAAACTCCGGAATGTAATCGTTGAAAGAGGCGGCGCGCAAACTTCACGCCAATGTGAAAGCACGTCTTGGTGGAATATTTCGACCAAAATCTATCGCTCGGGCAACCGTCATCTCCATCCACCTTCTCCATCCTGCCCCCTAAATATACATGTCACTGAACTGACCTGTTCGACCTTGACCCCGTGTCTGTCACCATGGAAACGCAGCAGGCGGGGCTTGTATTCCTCAGGTTTCACGGTCCGAAACCCGCTGTCAGCTCCTCCCTCCAGAATCCTGGCAACACGCAGTTCATCATGGGCTGAAAGTCTTCCTAGAGTCTGGGAGTATGTGACTGTAATTCTGTCCCAAAAGTCGGCCTGAGAAACGTAATAACTAAAGATATTTTCAAAATGAACCTTTCGACATGCTGTTTCTTAGCACTGGCTAGAGATGTGTACGTGTTCGCCTTTGTCCCGTAATGACTATGACAATATTGGTTTTATTAACAATAGTTAAGGACAAGACATACATACATACACGAGAGAAGTGTTACTTTTTTCATTTTCCCCATCTTTTAAAATCATTTCATTTATTTTAACTGTCACAGATTTTCATATTTGCTCCCTTTCTTGTAATGAAAATTGAAGACATCTCAGCCAAGGTTTTATTATCATTCACACACACACACACACACACACACACACACACACACACACACACACACACTACGAACAGAAATCATGGTAAATGAAGCAATGTACGTAACTGCAAAAGAATAAAAAAAAAGGCATATATACTACCGAGAAGAGCCAATACGAAGAAAAAGAAAAAGAAAGAGAAAAAAAAAGGAAAGAACCTCCAAAGTTTCGACATAAGCTGCCAGAATCTTTGCCATAAAGAAATACTGCATCCTTGCAACAAAGAATCATCAAAAGAAATAAGTGAAATACACCCACATTGCAGAGGAAAAAGATGGAGAATCGTGTGAACAGAATCTCAAAGATATACCTAATTGCAGACACTATAGAAAGCCAGGTAAATATGACGATACACTATGCCTAAGCACAGACACTAAAGAAAGCCAGGTAAATATTAGGATACACTTTTTGGTCTCCGTTCTCTCTCTTCTGTGCCCTCTCAGAGGAAACTCACTCCACTGCCGCTCGTTTCATCTCCCCTCCCCCCCCCCACCCCACCCCACTCCCATTTCCCGCATTCAGCCTCATCCTCCCACAACCTCAGTGCCAGCAATCCACAGGAAGCGATTCAGTCGCCATGAGGGAACCGTCCAGAGGAGACACAGCGCTGCTGCCATGTCACCTCA
>JADBJO010000603.1:20000-30000 GCA_016801955.1 Conus betulinus | reverse complement strand
TAATACGGGACATCTGTGATTATTCATATGAAGATAGATTAAGGTACCTAAGGTTGCCATCCTCAAAGCCAGAAGGATAAGAGGAGATCTGATCCAAACATTTCAAGTTTTCAATAATCTAGATGATATTGATCAAGCATGTGTTTTAACCTGCACTAACCAACATAACCCATAACAGTTGTGACAAAGTACAAATACAGCAATTTAATACTAATATAAGGAAACATTCCTTCAGCCAGAAAAGAAAAAGAAACACCCGAAGGTGCTGGGAGGACCCAGAAGCACTGCCCTCACACTGCCCTTTGAGCAGTCCTGTATCACCCTTGGAGGCCTGCGCTGTGTTGACAATGGGTACAGGCAACACAGCGCAGGCCTCCAAGGGTGGTACAGGACTGCTGTAACCCAACATAACCCCATAACAGTTGTGACAAAGTACAAATACAGCAATTTAATACTAATATAAGGAAACATTCCTTCAGCCAGAGGACAGCATCAGTTTGGAATAAACTAAGTCTCAACATCAAACGATCACCCTCTTAAAAATCTTATCGATAAGCATAAAACAATACTGACATCATGTTCGACTTTGATGGTCGAAAATAAAAACTGGGCTCGCTATGACCTGACAAATGAGAGAGCACACAAAGAAGGGGCATATAAAGCCGCGAGGCTATGATGAAATAATCATCGCCCCTAAACCTGAACCTGAACCAGAGAGAGAGAGAGAGGACCGTTTAAATTAGCAGAACCAGAAATTACGGGTTTGGGCTAAAAAAAAAAAAAAACAAACAAAAACAATATTCGCGAAAAACTGCGCCAATCCCAGTCCACAGCACCATGCTAAACATCACTTGAACTTCAAACCAATTTTAATTTGAGACAATTAAACTCAACTTTTCAGCCATTTCCTGATAATTGGAATCCGGCGCTTGTCACTAAAAGCCTTTGAATTCTGTTCTGTGACCCCCCCCCCCCCCCCCCCCCTTCCTCTCCAAACATTCAGACACTGTCTTAACTGCGCTTCGCCCTCGATTCAAGTATAAAGTAGATTCGAGGTGATCGGCAAGATAAGACCGAAGAAATCCAACGGTACACCCCTACCTACCTGTGTGCTGTAGGCGCCGATCCAGAAGTGAACGTCGTACATCAGGTGTTCCGAACCCTCCTCTTTGTAGGTCTGAAACATGATTCCAGATATTTTTCACCGGAATAACGGTTCCTGTCATTTTTTCATTGCAATAACGGTTACTGTTGTTTTTCACTGAAATAACAGTTCCTGTTATTTTTCATTGGAATAACGGTTCCTGTTATTCTTCACTGGCCAAAAAGCAACAGGCAATCAAGACAATGAAAACGAAAATCCATCCCCATTCATTTTGCGCGCCCAATTTGAAGAGATGCGTGACTGTTCGTTCTTCGTGTTCACTGTCTTGAAGCCTGTTTGTCTAGGCTGAAGAAGACCAAGAGGTCGAAACGCGTCGTATTTGTCTTATAATTTGTTTCTTTCGTTCGGCGGCATAGTAATTTTTCTTTGAAGTTTGTTTCAATTTCCGCCACCAGTAACCACACTTTAATACTGTCTATACTTCAATATGTTTGCCAGTGCATAAACATGGTGACATAAAGATCTGTGCCATTACTTGGCTGTCGGCACCAACAGTTGGCAAATAACACAACATGCCAGATATTGTTCGAGCCCACTCGACTCGACCAGAGTTGATTGTGTGTTATGGTATCAAAGAAACGACTAGAACCGTCCCTTCGAGTTAAAATTCCCTTTATGGATACCTTTCAGAGAGGTGCTCAAATTTTCTATCTGAAACTTAACAGTTTTCAAAGTGACAAAACACACAAATAATGTGAACATTTCAATTACGTAGGCTTCAACATTTGACGGAAAGAACGTTTTTTTTTTTACCTCCAAAGGGAAGTTATATCTCGGAGGTTGTGAATGTAGAGTCCTGGAATCAAAACCAAAAAACAATTCTTCAAGAGGGGAGCAAGTGCGTGAATCACGTGCACAGATGCACGATCCGCACGACAGGAGAAATCTGTCCTTTCGCCCAGTCTCCCGCGCATATCTCCGTCAAGCATCACGCGGAAATAATTCCTTTTCGTACCCTCTTCCCATCCCCCCCGTGTACCAAGGCTTCTATCCGTCAAATCAAAGTTAATTGATTGATTGGCATTGCATATGCCCTTGACATTTTGGAACATTCACTTTTTTTTTTAACCCGAAATCGAGCTGTACTTGCTGGGAATGGCTTCCTTATGTACCCTCCCTTCGGGACAAATGCTACTTTCCGTCAAAGGTCGGTAACTATGTGGTCAGGGTTAATATCAAAATCACTTTAACATGACGTGGGAACATGCGATGATATAAGATCACAACAAATCAACATTTTCATCGGAAACAGCCGAAGCTCTGACAATAATTATATATCCACATTTCTTCTCCGAGGCAAAGATATTCTATTGACCAAATGGTTCTCAATGAACAAATTCAGAAAATTTCAGTGACCTGGAAGTGGACGATCCTGACTGTCTCAGGGGGGTTCGGCATGGACAGGGATAGACCGAAGCGCTTGTGAAAAGAAAACAGGGTTGGAGAGTAAAAAAAAAAAGCCAAAGGCAGTCATAATACACTCACATGAAGAACGATGTAGGAGTCGCCATTGTAGAAGTGGCCATAGTCCTCCAGTGGCCACTCAGTGACCTGGAAGTGGACGATTCGCCAGATCTGCAGTCCTATCTCTCGCCCCGCTGAGCGCCACGCACGTTCACATCTCGCTGACTCCTCTGAGCACGAATTGCAAGATATTCATGTGCAATTAGACGTGCACGCATACGCGCACACGCCCGCACACACACACACACACACACACATACATATGCATGCACACACGCGCGCGCGCGGCGCGCACACACACACACACACACACACACAAACGAAGACAGAAGAGACGTATTGTTTTATACCATGTCGGGGTCTTTGATTGGCCCATTGTTGTAAATGTACTTACGATTGGGACACGCAGTTTGCATAACGCACCTGTTGGAAGAGGGAAGCAGAGGGAGGAATGTAGTAGAAGGGGGGGGGGGAGGAGGAGGGGGTTGGACTGAATTTTGCTGGGGTTTCGTGACGGATTTTTGACGGACGGGTTTGTTGTTGTTGTGTTGTCGTTGTTGTTGTTGTTGTTTTTTTATCTGAGGTATTAACAAGATTGGGAGAGAGCTGTCGTCAAGACGTTCACTGTTCCACCTCTCCGGACGGATGTCAATATGCCTTCATCTGCAAAATGAATGTATCGTCATCTACTTTATGCTCTTCCCCCATCTTTTATTTCTTTTTCGTCACAGTTGGGAGGGTAGTGTCGGCACAGTTTATGTTTGCCCCATTCCCGGCTTCTCGGCTTCCTTCCCTCCCTGCTTTCCCCAAGAGAAGTCTATTGACGGAAAGACGCTTAACGATAAAATCGGCTTCTTTTGGTTCTGCTCTCCTTTGGAATGTAAATATAGCCTCCTCCTCTCCCCCCCCCCCCCCCTCTCTCTCTCTCTCTCTCTCTCTCTCTCTGTGGTGCACTAGTGTCCACGCTCACGTCACACGTGCATAGCACACACACGCAAAACCTTGTATTTATGCCGCTCACAACATGGCACCCCTGCGAGACACACCAATGCGCACGTGCACCACACACACACACACTCACTTACTCACTTTTCACTTGTCGCTCTGTGTCAGAACCAAAGAGTGCGAGATTCGAATCTTTCCAGTCGTATTGCTTGGCGTTTTGTTGACCTGAAACAACAGCAAGTCAACAAAGGAACACTAAAGAATGCAAGACAGAATAGATCAACGAACAAACGAGTAAATGGACACATGAGCAAACAAGCTGAATACACCTCTTCCATCCTCAGCCCACCCCCACCCCATTTGCATCTCCACGTCAATCAACTCCTCCCGCCCCCCGCCTCCCCCCCCCCCCCCCCCCCCCCCCCCCCCCCCCCCCCCCCCCCCCCCCCCCTCTCTCTGCCCTTTCTCTCTGTCTCTGATTTCTTTTTCCCTGCTCCTTTCTCTCTCTCTTTCCCTCCACTCTCCTTCACCCTCTGTTTCTTTCCCTTTCTTTTAAATTCATTCTACCAGCATGCCGATGTCTATTGTAACATATACATATGTCTCTTTTAATATATACCTATCTTTTTCACGTGGAACAAGATCAGTATTGTGATAAACAAAACAGTTTCTCTGTCCTTTTTAACATATACTTATCTTTTCACCTGGAACAAGATAAGTATTGTGATAAACAAAACAATTCCTCCGTCATTTTTAACATATGCCTATCTTTTCACGTGGAATCCATGATCAATGAGCATAAATCCATGATCAGTGAGCAGAAATCCATCATGAATGAGCACAAATCCATGATCAATTAGCAGAAATCCATGATCAATGACACTGTGGACAACTGCCTGATACAGTCAGTTCAGATGGCATCGTTCAATGCCTCGAGCTGTCATTGCTTTTCTGGCAGACAGGCACAATTTGCATTCGACTATGTTCTCTAAAAGCCTGTACCCAAGTAGCACTGACTGCAATGTTCTCTAAACGCTGTATCCAAGTAGCACCGACTGCTATGTTCTCTAAAAGCCTGTACCCAAGTAGCACTGACTGCCATGTTCTCTCAAAGCCCTGTACCCAAGTAGCACTGACTGCCATGTTCTCTCAAAGCCTGTACCCAAGTAGCACTGACTGCCATGTTCTCTCAAAGCCTGTACCCAAGTAGCACTGACTGCCATGTTCTCTCAAAGCCTGTACCCAAGTAGCACTGATGCCATGTTCTCTAAAAGCTGTACCCAAGTAGCACCGACTGCTATGTTTTCTAAAAGCTGTACCCAAGTAGCACTGACTGCTATGTTCTCTAAAAGCTGTACCCAAGTAGCACTGACTGCTATGTTCTCTAAAAGCTGTACCCAAGTAGCACCGACTGCTATGTTCTCTCAAAGCTGTACCCAAGTAGCACCGACTGCTATGTTCTCTCAAAGCTGTACCCAAGTAGCACTGACTGCTATGTTCTCTCAAAGCCTGTACCCAAGTAGCACTGACTGCTATGTTCTCTCAAAGCCTGTACCCAAGTAGCACTGACTGCTATGTTCTCTCAAAGCCCTGTACCCAAGTAGCACTGACTGCTATGTTCTCTAAAAGCTGTACCCAAGTAGCACTGACTGCTATGTTCTCTAAAAGCTGTACCCAAGTAGCACTGACTGCTATGTTCTCTCAAAGCTGTACCCAAGTAGCACTGACCGCTATGTTCTCTAAAATCTGAACTCTAGTAGCACTGACTGCTATGTCCTCTAAAAGCTGTACCCAAGTAGCACTGACTGTCAGTAAGTTCAAGTTGTGTTCCAGTGAAGGAAAGTGGTGAGGGTAATTTCCCTGTTGTTGAGAGTGCACACTAATGTCTGGGCTTTTTGTAGGGTGGATGGAAGATCTAGCTGTTTTTGACATTACAAAGAACTGTTGTTCAGCTGCTCCTCCTGTTTGTTTGTTTGTTTGTTTGTTTTTGCTTTTGTTTTTGTTTTTGTTTTTTTTTTTTGTTTTGTTTTGTTTTTGAGCATCTTTTCACGTTTTGTAGATCAAACCGTCATCGGCTAGAGTAAAAACGTGACCGATTCTGTTGAGAGTTGCGAGCCCCTTGGAGTTGACATTGTAAAGAACAGGGGAGACTGGAGAACCTTGAGATACTCTCATAGACAGCTAATGCGTTTCAGACATCCAGTCTCCCAATCCGGTCTCCATCGCTGCATGGAATGGAGTCCTGTAAGGATGGGCCCTTTTTTCCCTCTGATTCCTCTGTTCTTGGAAGGCGGCTGCTCTGTCCCGCTCGAATGTCTTTGTGCCCTAGGTACACCGTAGATTTGGTTTGCTTTTGAAGTGCTGCTGTCATCCATCTTGCTTGTTCATGCTGACTCTATAGTAGGTAGTGGTTCCATGGAAAGCAAAAACCGGACTTGGTTGTACACATCCTCTGGGTCTGTAGCCACTACCAGTTTCTTCCTTTCTTAGGAATCCTTCATATACTTCAAAGGCGAACGTGGCCGCATGCTCCCACGTCCTAATACCCGTCCTGTAGCCTCACTGACTGGATGAGAGAATGAGCTTGTTCTCAAGGTCTCTCGCATCTTTCCTCGCTATGTTGTGTTTCATGATTGGGTCAGAGAATGAGCTTATTTTCAAGGCCTCTCGCATCTTTCCTCTCTATGTTGTGTTTCATGAACTTTCTTCTGATATTTTGCATAGAAAGAAGGCGTCATCTACCTAGCTGATGATCATCTTTCCTTGGCTTTGGCAGAGGATCCAGGTAAAACTCTGTGTCCCGTTTTCCAGCCTCATCAGAACTGCCCTGGCAGAGACTGAAGATGTGGGTTCTGTCTGTCTTCTGATTTTGTGGACAGCGTTCTCTGAATCTGGAGCAGGCTTGTTAGTGCATTTAGCAATGCTTTTTTTCCAGTCCACGTGCTGTGAGCTATGACTTTATCCAGTCCACGTGCTGTGAGCTATGACTTTATCCAGTCCACGTGCTGTGAGCTATGACTTTATCTGGTCCACGTGCCGTGAGCTATGAGTTTATCCAATTCACGTGCTGTGAGCTATGACTTTATCTGGTCCACGTGGTGTGAGCTATGGCTGGCTTTATCCGGTTCACGTGCTGTGAGCTATGGCTTTATCCGGTTCACGTGCTGTGAGCTATGGCTTTATCCGGTCCACGTGCCGTGAGTATGGCTTTAACCGGTCCACGTGCCGTGAGCTATGGCTTTATCCGGTCCACGTGCCGTGAGTATGGCTTTATCCGGTCCACGTGCCGTGAGCTATGACTTTATCCGGTTCACGTGCTGTGAGCTATGACTTTATCCGGTTCACGTGCTGTGAGCTTTGGACTTTATCCGGTTCACGTGCCGTGAGCTATGACTTTATCCGGTTCACGTGCCGTGAGCTATGACTTTATCCGGTTCACGTGCCATGAGCTATGACTTTATCCGGTTCAAGTTGTGATTCTATCATCGAGGCCATTTTGAGCTGTAGGTCGATTATGCTGGGCCACACATCGCGCTTCTATTCCTCTAGAATTCTTTTGATCCCCCTGTTCTATGAAACGTTCGGTGGTGCCGCCGATCTTTCTCTCATTTGTTGCGAGCTCTGTGGTCTCATCAGGTCGTAGACATTTGGAGTTGGTGTTGGTACTGTGCTGTCCTTTCATGCGATGATAACACTGCCAACTATTGCGCGAGAGTTGTGTCATCATTAAGCGAGTAACAAAATTGTTGTTGCCATATGTGTGTGTGTGTGTGTGTGTGTGTGTGTGTGTGTGTGTGTGTGTGTGTGTGTGTGTGTGTGTGTTCGTTTGCTTTTGTTTTCTTTTGTTTGTTTTTGTTTTGTTTCATTTTGGGTCTCTTTTTTTTTCCTTTTGAGCTACCGTTTTGGTTTGCTAGACTTTTGATCAAGGTCGGGACCAGAATATGGTGTTTTTTTTTTTTTCTTTTACTTCTCTGCCAAATTTGAGCGGCTTTGCGTTACTCTTTCCAGGCTGTTTCGGTGTCTCCATTCCAGCGAAAAGGCATTGAATGAGTCGTTGCTGGTGTGGCGTCGTTTCTCGTGCATCTTTTCTTCCTTAACTTTCCTGTTTTGTTTGCTACTTCCAGTTTGATTACTAGACGGAAAGTAAAGAGGGCATTTGCGACACCTGTGATTTCGTGAGTGGGGGAGGGGGGGGGGTCGGTTCGCTCCTTTGCGAGTTTCTTTCCTTTCCTTTCTTTTCTCTCCTTCTTTTTTCTTTTTTTTTCTGTGTGTGCTGCGTGCGTGCGTGCGTGCGTGCGTGCGTGTGTGTGTGTGTGTGTGTGTGTGTGTGTGTGTGTGTGTGTGTGTGTGTGTGTCTTTTTCCATAGGGCTTTCTTGGCACTTGAAATCTATGAAACATTTTTGCCTTTTCACACTACTTACCATCCATTCTGTGTGGCTTGCTTTTTGAAAGAAATCTGAAAAAAGAGAAATAGATGTACACATTCACAAAGAATGAGACTATTACGAAACATTAACCATATAGGTTAGATGCCGAAGCCGTTTTTATTACACACACACACACACACACACACACACACACACACACACACACACACACACAAACATACACACACACACACACACACACACACACACACACACACACACAAGCACGCACACACACGCACGCACGCACGCACAAAGACACACACACACACGCACGCACACACACACACACACACACACACACACACACACACACACACACACACACGCACACACACACACGCACGCACGCACGCACGCACACACACACACATACACACTCACACACACACACACACTGGATGATCCCAGAATTAACCGGTTCATTGTTCGGATGTTCTTTTCCACCTACATGGCTTCATCTGTATGTTTTGCTAGTTCCTTTACAACCCCTTCATAACGATTGGATAACAACATAGCCAGACTTGAGCCATTTGGGTATACAACAGAATTTAACTCACTACGGCGTTTACGTTTGTCAGAATAAGCAGTACCATGAAATTAACAGTTTTCTTCAGTTTCACGTTTGCTTCTGCAAGATGGGCAGATCATATTATCTCAGCTCTCGAGACTTAAAACCAATTTTTACAATGAATTTTTCAGACCACTTACTCTCAATCCGAATCTGATGAAACTGTCTCTGTGCCATTTATTTGTGACTGAGGTGAGGAGCCTTTCTACCTGAGAAAAAGGCTTTTTAAAAGAGCAGAAATATCTAGTTTTCTCATGAGAGAGAGAGAGAGAGAGAGAGAGAGAGAGAGAGAGAGAGAGAGAGAGAGAGAGAGAGAGAGAGAGAGAGAGAGAGAGAGAGAGAGAGAGAGATTCAGTCTGACACTCTAATTTCAACCATCACAAGAACCCCTAATGATCTATAGTCATAATATAGTCATAATCAGCATTAGAACATGTCGTCTTTAATTTTTAGACCACACTCTATCTGTGTCTGTCTATTGGGAGTATTATTGTGTTTAGGCGTGGGTGGATGGATGGTGGATTTTCATTTTTATGCTATCGTGGACATATTCTGCAATATTTCTTGGTCGTCATAGTTGAGCCTTTCATGCGGCTACAGTTTATACAAGTTTAAATCTCTGGCATGTCTTTTGATAGCTGTTCTTTATAATTCAATCTTCACAGCTTGCTATTTAGTTTCAATCTAGTGTATCTTTTAATAGCTGTACTGTAAAGTTAAATCTTAACAGCTTGCTGTTAACTTTAATTCTGGTGTCCTTTTGACAGCTGTTCTGTAAATTTCAAAATTAACAGCTTGTATATGAAGCAGCTGCTGTCTAGAACATGAGCTTCATCTTCGACCACATCGTATGCCTAGCGCTTTCGTCTTCTCTTGAAGTGTTCGTGTATCTGCCTCTTTATACATATATACATACATACATACATACATACATACATACATACATGCATACACACACACACACACACACACACACACACACACACACACACACACACATATATATATATATATATATATATATATATATATATATATATATGTGTGTGTGTGTGTGTGTGTGTGTGTGTGTGTGTGTGTGTGTGTGTGTACAGACATAAAGTTAAAAAAAAAAAAAAGTTATCGGACACAAAGTCAAAAAAACAACCAAGTGTAACGTATCAAAACACGTATCCACAGTCCCCCATCCTGATTTAGAAGAAGTGGATTTTTTTTGCAGACAATGACAATCGATAATGTCAGAGAAGAGAAAAAAACTGTTACAGAAGGAAACATTCTGGATATGTAATATAGGTACGACTTTCAAGGGACTCAATACAAGACAGGATGTATGTACAGCAACAATCCAGAAACATAATTAATAAATATTTAGGAAAATTACAGGCCAAAAAAAGTACAGAAGACCAATTTTATTCCCTTTAAGACAC
>JADBJO010000603.1:10000-15000 GCA_016801955.1 Conus betulinus | reverse complement strand
TCACTCCGTCCGTCTGTCTTTGATGCATGTCACTCTGTCTGTCTTCAACTTGATGATGTCATGTCACTCCGTCTGTCTTGATGCATGTCATGCCGTCACTGTCTTCTTTCTTGATGCATGTCACTCCGTCTGTCTTCACCTTGATGCATGTCACTCCGTCTGTCTTCACCTTGATGCATGTCACTCTCGTCTGTCTTCACCTTGATGCATGTCACTCCGTCTGTCTTCACCTTGATGCATGTCACTCCGTCTGTCTTCACCTTGATGCATGTCACTCCGTCTGTCTTCACCTTGATGCATGTCACTTCCGTCTGTCATTGCCTCACAATCCATGCACCGGCACCGGCACACGGTTGTCGAGTTCCTTCCACCTTCCTCTTCCCCAGCAGGTTCCGAGTCGAGTGTCTATCCTGTGACACTGGTAGCAGGCTTTCATAGAGTGTGGCCAGTCTGACCCCTCCCCCCCCCTCCCCGTGTGTGTGTGTGTGTGTGTGTGTGTGTGTGTGTGTGTGTGTGTGTGTGTGTGTGTGTGTGTGTCTTTTTCTTCATCTTTGTGTCCACAGAATTTTGTTTGGTTTCTCTCTCTCCCAGATTTTTTTTAAATTTCTTATAAATGACGTCTAGCCATCTAATGTGGAGAACGAACCTGAGACAGTTGTTAGTGACTGACTGAAAGTCGTGGGTATTAGGAGTCTGTCGTTCTCATGACTCCGAGCCATGTTACAACTGAGACTTTTCATTAGTGTTGACAATTCTTGTCTTGGACAGGAGTTACAGGGCGGTGACAGCCCATATGGGCGCACGACATGTTGGTGCAGCTGCTGATGTTTTGGTCTGCTTCACTGTCTTTGCTGACGACACTGCCCTGGTGTATAGATTTATCCACTTTGTTGATGTTGTCATCTCTGAGTTGAATGGGGCCTTGTTGTTTGTTGTTCACTCGTATTGATCAAGTTTTCTTGATGTTAATTTGAGGGCCTGTTTTCCCTGCTTCCCCAATCACGGGGGATAATTTTGCATTAGCATCCTGTTTTCTATTTGAACGGAGACCGACATCATCACCGAAATCAACGTCTTCCAGTTGTTTGTGACAATCCAATGGATGCCGATGCTTTCACCATCTGGTGAGTTCTTTAAGGTCCAGTCGACCATCAACCGAAAGATGGCTGGTAAGAGAAAGCAACTCTGTCTTACACCATTTCGCACCTGATAGTTTTCTTAAGTGTATGACTTGACAGGTGGAATCGCCATAGACTTGCTGGATGATGGTGATGAATTTGGTGGCAAGCTATGGCAGTGAACAAGCTCGCTGGTGACTTTCCCGTCAACACTGTCAAAGGCTTTCTCAAAGTCCGTAAACATCGTGTCCAGGGAAGACAGCCTTTTTACTAACTGCGCTATGATAAATCGCAGTGTTACTTTCTGGTCTGTGTGCGTGATCTGTCTGATCGAAAACCTGCCTGGTTTTTTTTGTGTTTTTTTTTTTTTTTTTTTCCTTCTCGAAATCCAGCATCAAGGCTTTTCTTTTGTCTCGCAGGCACAAAGCTTGTCAGGATCTTGCTCGGAACTGACAGAAGCATCATCCCTCTCCACTTGTTGCAGGGGAAGAGATCTCCTTTTCGGCAGTTTTACTGGAGTCCCCCTGTTTCCCGTTCATCTGATACCTCTGTTCATCTGATACCTCTTCGCTTTCCCGTTCATCAGATACTTCTGTTCATCTGATACTTCTAAGTTTTCCCGTTCATCTAATACCTATGTTCATCTGATACCTCTGTTAATCTGATGCCTCTGTTCATCAGATACCTCTGTTCATCTGACGCCTCTGTTCATCTGATACTTCTAAGTTTTCCCGTTCATCTAATACCTATGTTTATCTGATACCTCTGTTCATCTGATGCCTCTGTTCATCTGATACCTCTGTTCATCTGATGCCTCTGTTCATCTGATACTTCTAAGTTTTCCCGCTCATTTAATACCTATGCTCGTCTGACGCCTCTTCGTCTTCCCCGTTGATCTGATACCTCTTGACTTTCTCCATCTGATACCTCTTCGTTTTCCCTGTTCATCTGATACCTCTTCGTTTTTTCCCGTTCATCTGATACCTCTTCGTTTTCCCCCGTTCATCTGATACCTCTTCGTTTTCCCTGTTTCATCTGATACCTCTTCGTTTTCCCCTGTTCATCTGATACCTCTTCGTTTTCCCCCCATTTATCTGATTCTTCTTTGTTTTCCCCTTCATCTCTGATACCTCTTCGTTTTCCCTTCACTGACACCTCTTGTCTTTCCCCCCTTTCATTTGGTACCTCTTCGTTTACCCGATAATCTTATACCTCATAGTTTTCCCCGTTCATCTGATACCTCTTAGTTTTCCTCATCTGATACCTCATAGTTTTCCCGTTCATCTGATACCTCATAGTTTTCCCGTTCATCTGATACCTCATAGTTTTCCCCCGTTCATCTGATACCTCATGGTTTTCCCCGTTCATCTGATACCTCATAGTTTTCCCCGTTCATCTGATACCTCATGGTTTTCCCCGTTTCATCTGATACCTCTTAGTTTTCCCCGTTCATCTGATACCTCATAGTTTTCCCGTTCATCTGATACCTCTTAGTTTTCCCCGTTCATCTGATACCTCATAGTTTTCCCCCGTTCATCTGATACCTCATAGTTTTTTCCCCGTCATCTGATACCTCATAGTTTTCCCCGTTCATCTGATACCTCATGGTTTTCCCCCCGTTCATCTGATACCTCATGGTTTTCCCAGTTCACTGATACCTCATAGTTTTCCCCCCGTTCATCTGATACCTCATAGTTTTCCCCGTTCATCTGATACCTCATAGTTTTCCCCGTTCATCTGATACCTCATAGTTTTCCCGTTCATCTGATACCTCATAGTTTTCCCCCCGTTCATCTGATACCTCTTGGTTTTCCCAGTTCACTGATACCTCATGGTTTTCCCCGTTAATTTGATTCCTCTTCGTTTTCCCGTTCATCTGATTCCTCTTCGTTTTCCTGTTCATCTGATACCTCTTAGTTTTTCCCGTTCATCTGATACCTCTTAGTTTTCCCCGTTCATCTGATTCCTCTTAGTTTTCCCCGTTCATCTGATACCTCATGGTTTTCCCGTTCATTTGATTCCTCTTCGTTTTCCCGTTCATCTGATACCTCATGGTTTTCCCCCGTCATTCTGATTCCTCTTCGTTTTCCGTTCATCTGATACCTCATGGTTTTTTCCCGTTCATCTGATTCCTCTTCGTTTTCCCGTTCATCTGATACCTCTTCGTTTTCCCCCCGTTCATCATACCTCATGGTTTTCCCCGTTCATCGGATACCTCATGGTTTTCTCCGTTCATCGGATATCTCTTGGTTTTCCCTTTTCATCTCATACCTCTTGGTTTTCCCTGTTCATCTCATACCTCTGGGTTTTCCCCGTTCATCTCATACCTCATGCTTTTCCCCGTTCATCTCATACGTATGGGTTCCCCCGTTCATCTCATACCTCATGGTTTTCCCCCCCGTTCATCTCATACCTCTGGGTGTTCCCCGTTCATCTCATACCTCATGCTTTTCCCCATTCATCTCATACCTCTGGGTTTCCCCCGATTCATCTCATACCTCATGGTTTTCCCCCCGTTCATCTCATACCTCTGGGTTTTCCCCGTTCATCTCATACCTCTTGGTTTTCCCTGTTCATCTCATACCTCTGGGTTTCCCCCGTTCATCTCATACCTCATGCTTTTCCCCCGTTCATGTCATACCTCTGGGTTTCCCCCCGTTCATCTCATACCTCAGGGTTTTCCACGTTCATCTCATACCTCTTGGTTTTCCCCCGTTCATCTCATACCTCAGGGTTTTCCCCGTTCATCTCATACCTTTGGGTTTTCCCCGTTCATCTCATACCTCTGGGTTTTCCCGGCCTTTAGGCAGGCGTAGATGGAGCAGCTCAGTTGATGGAACGTTGGCCGTTACGTGTTTTTCAGGTGGTACGCTATATGGGTCCGTTGTTTTCGTTTCTCTTTAGGGATCTGTTGGCTTTGGTGACTTCAGCCTTGATCGGAAGGTTGGTGTTGATATTTAAAGACTCGGATGCTTATGCCATGTCTGGAGGCTGAGGTGGGGAAGGGAAACAGCGGTGGAGGGGGTTGGTGCCGTTTAAATTCCTGCAACGTATTCGGTTTACCTTGCTTTCTTTTCAGCCTCAGTGGTGACGTTTTTTTTTTTATTGCCTTTTGTCACTGGCTCTGTAGAATTATCATTCTTACAAGATGGTCATCTTGTAAATTCCTATAGTCTTTTCGTATTTTCTTTGTCCCGCGGCTGTCTCGGCTTCTTTTGTAAGTTCGTGGATGAATTTACGCTAGTCTTGTCTGGCACACCTGCCGATTAATTTCCCAGTATTGGGCTTGTAGGTCTTGTGTATGTTCTTCTTTCAAGGCCTGGACGATCTCTTCTGTCAGTTGTTTTTTGACGGTGTCAATGTCCGGGGAGTCTGCTGTCGACCAGACTTTGAGTTCTCCGGTTTATATCCCAGCACATTTGAGGACTGGGGGGTCCAGGTCTCTTTTTTTAGGTTTAGGTTAGGTTAGGTTAGGTTAGGTTAGGTTAGGTTAGGTTAGGTTAGGTTAGGTTAGGTTAGGTTAGGTTAGGTTGGGTTGGGTTGGGTTGGGTAGGGTAGGGTTGGGTGGGTTGGGTTGGGTTGGGTTGGGTTAGGTCGGGTTGGGTTAGGTGAGGTTGGGTTAGGTCAGGTGGGGGGTTGGGTTAAGTTACGTTAGGTTAGGTTAGGTTGGGTTGGGTTGGGGTTGGTTGGGGGTTAGGTTCGGTTGGGTTGGGTTGGGTTAAGTTAGGCTAGGTTAGGTTGGATTGAGTTGGGTTAGGTTAGGTTAGGTTAGGTTTAGGTTAGGTTAGTTAGGTTGGGTGGATTAGGTTATGTTAGGTTGGATTACGTTAGGTTTAGCTGGGTTGGGTTGGGTTAAGCTAGGCTAGAATAGGCTAGATTAGG
>JADBJO010000603.1:0-5000 GCA_016801955.1 Conus betulinus | reverse complement strand
ACCGGTTCCTACCCCGAGCTGAAGTTATTAGGGGCTTGGTGGGAAAGACAAAAAAACAACACCGCGGAGTTTCAGTGGCTGCATCTCTGAGAGAGTTGCTAACATTTTTCTGACCAACACTGCAGGTGTCCGTATCTCTCGGCCTGGTCGATACCGAGATACATCCTTGAAGCAGACGTAGAGCACAGCCCTGTCATGCAGTCTCGGACGGGAATGGTTCTCCAAAGCATCCTCTTCAATATTTTCTTACTCGTCGATTAGCATACAAGTAAACAAACAAATAAACAAAAAAGTCAAATTCTGTGTCGCTTGTGCCCTGCTCTCATGGTGACCTCCGTTTCGATTTGACCAGCCGCCATGGCGAAGTGGTTAGTGTCATGGACTCCCGGCTGGGAAGTCGCGGGATTCGATTCCCATCAGAGTCATGTAGGATTTTTCTGCCCCGACTGGCTCCTACCCAGAGCTGAGTTTGCTACGGACTCAGTTGGGAAGACTGGGATCACAAAGTTTGCGTTTCATCCACTTAATGAATGCGTCTCTGAGAGAGTTGCTCAAATTTCCTGACCAACACTGCAGGTGTCTGTATCTCTCGGGCCTGGTTGACGCCGGGATATATTATGAATGGAAACGTAAGAGTACATCCCTATCATGTAGTCCCAGACCGAAATGGAAATCCGTAGCATCATCTTCATCATCCTCATTCTCATCGGTCAGCATAAAAATGTCTCAGATTCTGTGGCCCTTCATGCCCTGCGCTCATGGTGACCTCAGTTTCGATGTCATCTCTCCTCGTTGGACGGACGTGGTGGCGCTCTCCGGAGGGAGAGGTAACTCACACCGCCTCCGCGACTAACCAATTATTGTCGTCAATAGGGGGCTTAGTTTTGCGGTGTCCCCTGCGTATGTTAGATCAGAACAGGCGCCACTGAACACCACCGAATAGTGACTCATAAGCAGTGCAGATCTATCCTCCGGTGGGTTGCCTCTTGATGACTTGACACGGACTGCTCTCTGTGGATTGCCGGTGCCGGGCTGCGGCGGGGCCGTCCGTGCTGTGCTGTGGACGGGGTGTCGGAATGAGCGGTGTGGCTTGCACTGCCCTCTGGGGTGGCACAGAGGTTGGGACAAAAAAAAAAAAAAAAAAACCAGCTCCGTTTCGATTTTCATTCCACGCATGTGCCCTTGATATGGTTCATGTGAAGGTCGGTGGTATCCGGGAGCGTCATGAGGGAAGAAAGGGGTGGGGAGGGGGGGGGGAGGGGGTAGAGTGCAGGAGAGGGGGAGAGGAGGACGAGGAGCTCGAGGAGGGCGTGGGGTCCGAGATGAATTCGCAGTTAATACCAATTCTGGGGAGCAGCAGAAACCCCAAACCAACATTTTGCACGCTGCACATACATCTATCTTCTTCCTTCTCCGTCTTCCATTACTTCATTCTGTGAAAAAGTAGGGGGAGAGGGGTGGGGGGGTGGCGAATCCCGAGACAACGATTGACTTTTTTTTTTTTTAAAGAAAGTGTCCGGGCTAGATTTCCATGGCCCAATTCGGCCGTTGAGGCAGTCGAACTTTACAGAAAGTCATTCTCTTTTCTAGGGCACAGCATGACGGTAAAACAAAGCCCATTCTACTCCTTCGGTCGCCTTAAGCTATTCCGGACCCGAAGCGGGTACCCATTCGCTGTCAGACGGAAGAGAGACGCTTTGCAAGCGTGGAACTGCCCCCCACTAGTTGGAACTACGACCCCCGAGTCGTTGTGGAACTACCGCCGCCAGCCGCCATTCCCTGGCAAAGGCTGGAACTCTTTGACTGAGAGACCCTGTGTACCACTGACGTTTTATTATCAAATAACTAAAGGCCTTGTGTACAACATACACAGTATATCAAACACTCAAGACCCTGTGTATGAACTTGCGTAGTAACATCAAACAAGTAGAACACTGTACCACTTACATAGCAATAGCAAACAACGAGAGGCCCTGTGTACCACTTATGTAGCATATCAAGCAACCCAAGACCCTGTGTACAACTTGCATAGTACATCAAACAGCCAAAGACCTTGTGTACAACTTACACAGTATACACAACAACTCAAGACCCCTGTGTGCAACTTACGTAGTATATCATGTGTGCAACTTACATAGTATATCATGTGTACAACTTACATGATATATCATTGTACAACTTACATAGTATATCATGTGTACAACTTACATAGTATATCATGTGTACAACTTACATACGACGTCAAACACTGAGGATCCTATATACAACGCATGCAGTATAAACAACAATGATGTTGAGTTGTGTTCCCAATTCGCCTGGGCACGCTGGAACGGGACATCTCCCTGTTTGTGAAAGTTTTTCCGAGCAATGTTTATTTTAATTAGTCAAGCTTAATATCAGAAGAATTGTGATGTTCTGGGCAGCAAGATGGTATTTTTTTTAAACTTGAAAATTGGCCAAGGACTTTAGGAAATATTTATGTTTTTTCTCTTACTGGGTTTACCATTTTTCCTCGTGGAACTGTGTCAGTGGTGATTTTGGCAGACTTCACTGCAGAGGCAGTATGGCCCAGTCCAGGTGAGTGATTGTCACTCTGCCTGTCATCACCACAGCACAGTGGGCCTGTGATGGATTCCTGTTACACCAAGGCACAACTCTTTACTTCTCAACAAGCTGTCTCCCTGGTCTCTCAGTCCAACTGTCAGTGACAGGTTGAGGGCTTTAGGAATTGCTGAAGCAGAGTGTCTGGTCCCTGGTCCCTCAGTCACAGCCACCATGTCCACCATCTGTGAAACAAGACTGAACCCCTCCAGTCACTGCCACCGTGTGAAACAAGACTGACCCCCCTCCATTCACTGCCACCGTGTGAACAAGACTGACCCCTCCAGTCACTGCCACACTGTGTGAACAAGACTGACCCCTCCAGTCACTGCCACCGTGTGAACAAGACTGACCCCCAGGTCCCTCCACCGTCAAGACCTACTGCAGTCACCGTGTGAACAAGACTGACCCCTCCAGTCACTGCCACCGTGTGAACAGAGACTGACCCCTCCAGTCACTGCCACCGTGTGAACAAGACTTGACCCCCTCCAGTCACTGCCACCGTGTGAACAAGACTGACCCCCTCCAGTCACTGCCACCGTGTTGAACAAGACTGACCCCTCCAGTCACTGCCACCATGTGAACAAGACTGACCCCTCCAGTCACTGCCCACCATGTTTGAACAAGACTGGTCCCTCCAGTCCACCACTGTACTGGTCCCTCAGTCACTGTCACCATGTGAACAAGACTGGTCCCTCCAGTCACTGTCACCATGTGAACAAGACTGGTCCCTCCAGTCACCGTCACCATGTAAACAAGACTGGTCCCTCCAGTCACTGCCACCATGTGAACAAGACTGGTCCCTGGTCCCTCCAGCCATGCCACCAAGTGAACAAGACTGGTCCCTACGGTGGCTGGACATAGAAAGAGAGCGGCCATTAAGCAGGATGGTCATTCCACTGCAGGTTGGCTTCACACCTGGGGACGACCCCTACGAATGCTGCACTCCTAGACAGCCAGGTGTGCATAAAGCCCACTTGGTTTGGATTGACCGTCAGAGCCCTTCCTGCAGGAGGTGTTCACGCAGTTCAAAGTGCTCCACTTCAATGCCCAGTCCGTCCTGCAGGAACAAGACGATAGAACTGTGTGACTTTTTTTTTTTTGAGTTGTGTGACTTCATTCATGAAAGCAACGTTTAGTGGTGTTTATCACAGAGACATGGTTCATGCCGGCTGGTGACGAAGTGAAGATGCGTGAATTAACTCCTCCTGGCTTCCTTCTCCATTCTAGTCCAAGAATGCTGTGCGCGTGGTGGTGTGGCAGTCCTCCTACAGAGAGTCACTCAAGCCCTGTATCACTTTCCCAAAGACGGTGGTTGAGTTTACATCATTTGAATTGTGTGAAGCACACCTCACCTATGTTGGTCAAGGTATGTCTTTTTTTTTTTTTTTATAATCTGTCTTTAACCGACCTCCACCTAGTAAGGCAACAACTGAAAACCTCTCAGTTCATGGAAGAGTTTCCAGAGTCTTTGGATTCCTGTGCACTGTCCTAACTCAAAAACTATCATCATGGGCGATTTTCAATTTCCCATCATGATTCTCCCTCAGACCGTCATATGACAGTGTTAAAGGACTTGCTCACTACGCACAATATGCGTCAGTTGATTGAAAGGCCCACTCACAAATCACGCCACATCATTGACTGGTTGATTGTTGTGGAGAACTCTGACCACGATTCGATTCTGGACCTGTCTGCGACAGACCACCTGGTGTCTGACCATTCCCCAATGTCCTTTTCTCTGAAAATGAAAAAAAAAAGGATCAACCCAAGCAACCGCATGTGGTGTCAAGAAACCTGCGCGCAGTTGATGTGACGGCCTTCAGAGGTAACGTGGCAGCGCTCCGCTCAGCGAGGAAGACCCTGTTACGGATTACAACCAGGGTTTTGAAGGCAGTCCTTCGACAGACACTGCTCCCCTTATACGACGACTACTCGCTGTGTAACAGACCGGCTTCTGCACCTTGGCTCACGTTTGAGTGAACGCCAGACCCTAAGCAGCAAGTGGAGACGGGCAAGCGTCAATGGACGAAGACACACCTGGCGGTTCATTGACAGATGTTTCAGCAACGCAGAGACACACACCAAAGACTTTGAAAAAAAAACCCTTTTTTGATCAGAGCCCAGGACAGTCCACGCTAGTGCTAAAGTAGAGGATGCACTAACAGAGGGCTTTATTTAGTTTAGTGGGGTCCATCTTAACTGGAAAGGTAAAGACACGGTCTGCTAAACACATACCAGTTGATCAGTATACCCGAATGCGTTCTGTGACTTTCACTGACAGTGATTTGATGCCTGTTATCACCACTTTCCTCAATAACTCCCGTGATCTCTGGCTCTGTACCTCCTCTGTTAAAAATGGCTTAGTGACAACTTTCTTTGACAAGTAATCTTGACCA
>JADBJO010000602.1:565000-629277 GCA_016801955.1 Conus betulinus | reverse complement strand
ATATGGGGAGGGGTTTAAATGGAAATTTTTACAATATAAAGAAAATAGTGTGGTGGGGGGGGAGGGATGTATCCCAAATAGAAAAGGTAATTATACGTAATAATCAACTTTTCCCACACAACATTCAGTAATACCTTAAAAAGCAAATCATTTTTTTTCCCAATTCAAAATGGGGTGGGGAACATCACAACCAAGGGGAGGGGTACGAAAACAAAAACAAAGTTCCAAGTCGGGGTCACCACTGTCAGACGTTGGATATCCATGCATGCACGCACATACACACAAGAACCTGACGTCTTTCCTCCGCACACAACTGCATCCACTCCATACACATTAGGCGCAAACAAAGGTCAATTTTGATTCATCCCCTCCTTAATCTTTTAAAATCCCATGGGGGTTCTTTACTCTGGCATCAATCAAAGCGTATATATTTTCATTATCTGTCTTTCAGCTGGTGCAACCAAACAAGCACGCTTTTTTAAAGTTAATGTTGCAGGTTTACTCACTGCAAGTCCACACACACACTCTGTGGTGTCCGGAACTGGCTTCCTCTGTGCGGGGATCCCATATTGCCCCACTACTTATCACATCTACTGGTCGGCGACAAACTTTTGCCCAACCTGGATCTTCCCGCGGATCGGAGCTTGGCCCGGGAACGCGCGCAGTCCCCGGCCATCCACCTTAGTGCCCGATCTCCCGGGAACGCGCGCAGTCCCCGGCCATCCACCTTAGTGCCCGATCTCCATTCTCTTCTTTCCTCTACCTCACGCACGGGGAGTCGGCCCAGCTATAACAAACCGATAAAACACGAGTTTCAAAACACTGCCAGCCAGTTAGCAGTCATATTACACTTTAACATTTTTGAACTCTTCAATTTTTCAAACATAGTTTCGGTTCCAACAATAAACCGTTGAAAACAAAATGGAGAATCATCTAGATTCTCACAATAAAATTAGATACTTACGGCTTGAGTACCGGTCAATCAACTACAATTCACATACTTCTGTATGTGTTAGGCCTCTGCCTTTATCATTGGGCACAGTCTGCCTCTTCTTCATCTAAATCATCTGTTCCATTCTCAGAGTGCGCACCAATATAAGGTCAACGCCTGTTTATATTCAAATCGTGTGAACAGTGTTAAAAATTTCACTCAAACCCTGGGCCCACGTTCAGTCAATACGCTCCCTTGTGTCACACGACTAACCTATAGTGTAACGCACGAATCAATAATCTTTTTGTTAATCTGTACTGTCTCATGTAATCGCGTAGCATACGAAATATCGCTCCGCATTACATGACAGTTGTATATCTCTCCTGAAGCCTGGAAGGGGTCGAGACAGTGATTTCTTGGCCTGGCCCCTTTGTTGGACTCCATGGTGGGTGGGTAAAGGTGAGACGAAAATTTATACACATAAAACATGGCTTTATCAAAAATCATTTCCCCCATAAAGAAGAGGAAGGCAATGGACCCCATTTCCAGACAACCGGATTCAGACAGTGACTCAGATATGGAGACGAGACAGAGGACAGGTTTTTGGGCTTCCTGGCTTGTGATTGAGATACAGAGCAGGAAAAGCCTATTTCCGCTCTGAGTCCTTTTGCTTCAGAAGGGCTTTCAAGGTCTAGCAGGCGACCCTCAGTCAGTGAAAAGGCTACGGAAGGGCTCATTCCTCATCCAGTGCAGGTCGAAGAAGCAGTCGGAACAGCTGCTGAGTGCAACAAGGTTCGTGGACAGAGACATCTGGGTGACTCCGCATAAGCAGTTAAAACTTGTCTAAGGGAGTTATTCGGTGCCCGGATTTGAAAGGTGTCTCAGAAGCGGTGATCAAGACAGAGCTTGCATCCCAAGGTGTGATGGAGGTGCATAGGGTGACAGTTAAAAAAGATGCAGAAAGAGTGCCCACCAACACCCTCTTTCTGACATTCTGCAACCCTTTGCTACCTCCAGTCATTAAAGTAGGCTACTTAAACGTCCGTGTGCAAATGTATGTCCCGTCCGCAATGAGGTGCTTCAAATGCCAGAGGTTTAGACATGTCGGGGACCATTGTTCCGGGGAGGAGGTGTGTGGTGTTTGTTGCAAGGCAACCCATGATGGGCCGTGTAAAGACCCCGGCTCATCGTGCGAACTGCAGTGGTGATCACCCCTCCTCTTCACACACCTGCCCTGTTTGGATTCAGGAGTCCAACATCCAGAAGGTTAAAACTGAAAAGAAAATCTCATTTTTTGAGGCACGTGGACAGGTTGTTGGTAGCCAAACATCAACAGTGTCTTCGTATGCTTCAGCAATTAAGAAAGTTCCAACCCGTTCAGTCTGCTGCCAGACTGATGAATTTATTTTCACAAAAACTTTGCAAAGTAGAATGTTAAACTCTGGAAGCAAAGACACCACCTCCCAGTCCAAGGTGAGTGCCCCTGGTGGAGGCAAAAAATCTGCCACCCCTCAGACTGCCCAGCAGTCTACTCCTCTGCTGCTGGGCAGATTAAAAGCCCAGCCCTCCCGCCTCGAACTTCTGTGAGCTGTGCCCGTGCGGGCAAGGGAGTTCAACCCAGAGTAGAGATGGTGGAGATGAGAAGGAAACCACCACCATCTCCAAAATCCAGGCCTTCTTCACCTGTGGGCAAGTCTGCCAAAGGTCTGAAGACTCCAACAGTCCAGTCCAACTTTCTAATAAATTCGCCCCACTGAATGCAGATGATGACGAGGAGACGACCTGATTTCTCTCCTATTCATTCTCTGCACCATGCACAGTACAGTAATCCATTGGAATACTTCTGTGTCAAACGTTAAAACCTTACGTCGTAGCTCTTCAAGAACTAAAATTCAAAGCCAGAAGACCTTCACTCTTTCTGGCTTTAACATTCTTTCCAAGCCTGCACAACCATCCACATTGGGACTGTCAGGCGGTGTTGCCCTTCTTTTACATAAAACTTTGCTGTTTAGTCCTGTCGCTCTGACTACCTCCCTTCAAGATGTAGCTGTGGGTCACTCTCCACAAGACTATTACAATTTGCTCACTCTATCTGCCACCTTCTGTCCCGGTTTGTCGTCAGGACCTTGTCAGTCTGATGGGAGAGCTTCCTCAGCCTTTTTCTGTTGGGTGATTTCAATGGACATAAGCCCCTTTGGGGTAGTGTGAATTCGTCATCCAGAGGTCTGCTTCTTGAAGATGTCCTTTCAGACTTTGATTTGTGTTGTCTGACGATGGAACTCCAACTTACCTCCACAGGTTCACTTTCGTGTTTAGATTTGTCGATTTGTGACCCCTCGCTGGTCCTGGACTATGAGTGGTCTGTCCATGACAATCTGCATGGAAGTGACCATTTCCCTTCTTTTAAAACCTGTATTTACTGAAACCGCCTCTGTCTCACAACGTCTTAATTATAAGAAGGCAAACTGGAGTCTTTTTGCATCCATTATTTCAAAAGAATTCCAGGAAATTGATTTTCTTCAGAGTCCAGACCCAGCAGAATCTCTAACCAAACTGTGATAAGCTGTGCTAAAACCTGTATTCCAATGTCTTCCGACAAACCCCAACTGCCCAAAACACCCTGGTTTAATTCTGACTGCCAACAAATCTCAAAAATACGCAGACCGGCTCAGCGTCAGGTATACCAACGCATCAGGTCCCAACGCTCGAGCCCATCAGAAATTCCGTGCTAAATCGAGAGACACTTTCAAAATCAGTCAACGTCAGTCTTGGAGAAACTTCTGTTCTGGGCTGACATCTAAAACTTCAAAGAAAAAAGTTTGGAACATCATTAGAAAAACCAAAGGGAAGAACACCAACCCCTCCATTCATCACCTGAAACTTGCCGATGCTCTGATCACTGACGAACAAGCTGTTGCCAATCTGTTGGCCTCCACCATCCAACAGAACTCCTCATCTTCAAATAAATCAAAGAAACAAGCAAATCAGAGAGAAATCTTCATACAATTTCATATCAGACAACTCTGAAGCTTACAATCTGCCTTTTTCAATCAATGAACTAAAATCAGCTTTGCAAACCCGCAATGACTCTGCCCCTGGTCTGGATGACATTCATTATCAGGTTTGAAACACCCTCCAGAAAGCTGTCTCCAGACCCTTCTTAAAGTATCTGAACCACAGGGTGCTTTCCGCCCTCCTGGCGGAAAGCCCTGATCAATCCAATCCCAAAACCTGGAAAGGACCCTACCAACCCATCAAACTATCGCCCAATAGCTCTGACCAGCTGCCTCTGTAAGCTGATGGAAAAGATGGTCAACTCCCGTCTGATGTGGAAGCTGGAAACCGATGGCCTTTTGGCCAGTGAACAGTGCGGGTTCCGCAAGTACCACTTGACAGTTGACCATTTAGTCCGCCTGGAAACCACTATCCGCAACGCCTTTGTCAATAAGCAGCATGTGGTCCCTATCTTTTTCGACCAAGAAAAAGTATATGACGCCACATGGAAATCAGGAATTCTTATGGATTTGCATAAACTTGGTTTTCGTGGTTATCTGCCACTGTTTTTATCGAAAACTTTCTGGCTGATCGACAGTTCCAGGTGTGTGTTGGCACCACACTCTCGGACATCCATGGGCAGGAGTTGGGTGTACCTCAGGAGAGCATCCTTTGTCCTGCCCTTTTCAGCATTAAAATCAATGACATTGTGAAATCGGTAAGCCAGGGCTCTGAGTCCTCTTTGTTTGTTGACGACTTCACGCTGTACGCAGTTGGAGCTTCTTATGCCAGCGTACAGCATCGACTCCAACTTTGTGTCAACAAGATTCAACAGTGGACCGAGGAAAACGGGTTTACCTTTTCACATACCAAAACCCAGTCAATCCATTTTCACAATTTTCGTCAGCTTTTTGCTGATCCTGAAATTCTTCTGGATAAGTCCACCATTCCAGTTGTTAAGGAAGCCAAATTTCTGGGGGTTATTTTTGATCAAAAACTGAACTTTCTCAGCCATATTAAAAACCTCAAAACTTCTTGCCAGAAAGCTCTGAATATTCTACGGGGTCATAGCACACACTGACTGGGGCGCTGATAAGAAAACTTTGCTGCACCTCTACAGAGCCTTGGTCCGTTCCAAACTGGACTGTGGTTGTGCTGTGTACGGCTCTGCAAGACCGTCTTACCTCAAACTCTTGGACCCTATCCACCATCAAGGGCTTCGTCTCTGTCTTGGAGCATTCTGCACCACCCCCTGCATACAGCCTGTATGCAGAGGCAGGTGAACCCTCACTGTCCAACTGCAGGCTGAAACTATCTTTGAACTACTATATCAGATTATTCTGGGAACCGGAAAACCCTGCCTATGACTGTGTCTTTGACCCTCAGTTCCAAAGCAAATTCAAAAACAACCCTAACTGTATTCCACCGTTTGGCCTTCGTATGCAGCCTCACGTGCGGAATGCAGGTCTAGACCTAGGAGTTGTGTCTGATTTTTCCAAGTTTCCAGATGAGCCTCCGTGGGCCTTTTTCACACCAGAGATTCGTTTTGATCAGCTTTTTTTCGCAGAGTCTACCAGCTCTCTGGCATACAAGGCATTGTATGCTGAGCTCTGTTCAAAATCCCATCCTATCAGAAAATTTTCACTGATGGTTCCAAGTCTGAAGATGGAGTGGCCTGTTCAGCCTATTGCCCTGGTGCTTCTTCTCAAATACTGTTAGAACATATTCCTTCAGATGCTTCTGCTTACTCTGCTGAAGTTACAGCTCTGGTTCTCACAATCTATGAAGAGGGACTTTCTGGTTTTGTCGGATTCACTGTCAGCTTTGGAGGCTGTAGCTGGCCGCAACCTTGAGCACCCCGACTTTTACACTTTTTTTTTTTTTAACTTTTTACCAAGTTGAAAGCGGAGGGTTACAATATTATTCTGGCTTGGGTTCCTGGTCATGTTGGCATCAGAGGGAACGAAATGGTGGATCGTTTGGCCAAGAATGCCACAAGAGAGAAACTGTCAAACACACCTGCTCAGATTTGAAACCCAAAATTAATGATTATGTCAGAGATCTCTGGCAGGAGGATTGGAATACACAGACGGACAACAAGCTCTTTCGGATCCGTCCAAACCTTAAGGAGTTCCTCTCATCTGCATCTGGTGGTCGTAAGAAGAAGAAACAGTTCTGTGCCGGCTGCACACCGGCCATTCGTATTTACTCATTCCTACCTTTTAAAGAGTGAAGAAGCTCAGTGGTGCATTCAATGTCATGTGCCACTCACAATAAAACATATTCTTTTGGAGTGTTGGGACTTGCATGATGTGAGACACAAACATTTTACAGCAGAGTCCATGAAAATCCTGTTCAGAGATGTCCCACTTGACGTGATCTTTGGGTTCTTGAGAGAGATTAACATTTTTCATCTGATTGAAGATTTTATGGAAGAAAGATTTTAACAAAGTTTCTGGTGCATTTCTAGAAGATATCATTTAAAGAGATGTGTGAAAAATTTTTTTTTTTTTTTTTTTTAAATGACTGGTGAGTTGATTTTAACGTGGTGACAGCCCTGATGTGGCCCTTTGCGGTCGGCTGGGCTCTAAGCAACATTATCTTATCTTATCTTGTCTCCGTTTGTTTCTGGCCACAGTGGAGTAATTTTCCTGTGTTTGATGCTGAAATTTTGCATGAAATTTCTGAATTCTCCACCATTGAATGGAGAGCCATTAGCAGTTTTGACCGTTTTGGGAATGCCTTGTCTCAAGAAGATATTTTCAAGCTTGGGAATGACGCATTTTGCAGAGGTAGATGATATACAATTTCCACCTCAGGAAATCAGCTATACTCATCAATATCTACAAGTAGGTATTCACCTGAGGGAAACGGTCCAGTAAAATCTGTAGCCAGTAAACTTCATGGTTCATCAGGTAGAGGAGTTGGTTGCAACGGTTCACGATGGGTAGCTCCTGGATAAGATGATAAACAAGGTATGCATGCTTTTACAGCATCTTCTACCATCTTGTCAGTGTTTGGGAACCAAACCTTTTCTCGGATCAATTGTTTGGTCTTTATGATGCCTTGATGAGCTTGATGTGCGATTCTGATGACTTTCTTCTGAAGGCTTTTATCCACGCAAGATTAAGCCATCCTGGACAGAAAATTCATCCTGAAATTTTGCAAACTGGGAAATTTCAGATTCTTTCCAGTTGCCAGTTTCTACTGCCTTAATCACTTTTTGAAGTGTCTGATCCTTTTGAGTCACATCACGGACTTCTTCAACTGTCATAGTTTTTGGAACTGCGTTTGTTATGACATAGTTCACGTAGGCTTCACCTTTGTTGTTTCGTATGGGTACTGTTCATGGGTGACAGTTGATGAAAGTCAGCAGGATTTTGCTCATTTCGTCCTGGTCTGTATTGCAATGTCATGTTGTATGGCATCAGTTGTAGACACCATTGTTCTGTTTTGGCTGTTGTCGGTTTTCTGTTTGAAATAATTCCAAGTAAAGGTTTGTGATCTGTGATGACGGTGAAATTGGCACCAGAAGGATACAGGTGAAAATGCTCTACACCGTAGTCTACAGCGAGCATTTCTCTGTCAGTCTGAGAATATCTTTGTTCTACATCTGTCAGAACATGGCTGGTATAACAGATCATCTTTCCTTCTTGAGTCAGTATAGCCCCAAAGACTGACTGGGCTTGCGTCAACAAGGAGTTCAGTTGGCTTACTCTGGTCAAAATATGACATGACATGGGCACTGGTGAGAGCTTGTTTGAGTTGATGAAATGCTTGCTGTTCTGATTTTTCCCATTTCCATACAGCATCTTTCTTCGTTAAGTTTCTTAGAGGTTCAGTGATAGTTGCATAGTTTGGGATATAGCGCGAAACGTACTGAGTCATCCCAAGAAACGATCTGACCTCACTGACATTCGCTGGTGGTTTGCTCTTGATGACCGTTGCGATTTTCTCTGGGTCTGCTGATACGCCTTTTTCACCAAACACATGACCATAGAATATCAGTTCCTTGACAGAGATGAGGCATTTTTCTTTGTTCACACTTTAGCACCACTGTCTTGCAGCTTTTGGAGAGTTTTTTTTTCGCAGACTCTCATCATGTTCTTTTTGGTTCTTTCCATGGACGATGATGTCATTCCTGAGGTTTTTAGCGTGGGGGATGTCAGCTAGCAGTTCTGAAATTGCATTCTGAAAAATCTCTGCAGCAGCGTTGACTCCAAAAAGTAGTTGTTTGTATCTCCGAAGACCTTGTGTGTGGAGAGCGTTGTTATGTATCTACTTACAGGAGCCAGTTCAAGTTGATGATATGCGCTTCAGCCTTGAGACATCAAGTTTGCTGAAAACGGTTGATCTGTTCAGATCTGCGATGAGATCGTTGATTGTTGGCATTGGATGTTTTTCTCTCGCTTGATTGCCTTGTTTGCTTCTCGCATATCTATACATACTCTGATGCCACCAGATTTCTTTGGAACAATCACTGTGGGGCTTACCCAGGGTGTTGGTCCTTCTACTTTCTCAATGATGTCAGCCTGCTCAAGGTGTTCGAGTTCACGTTTCACATCCTTTCGAACATGAACAGGAATGCGTCGGTGCGTTTGCTTGACGGGCTGAACTTCAGTGTCAGTATGCAGTTTGATTTATGTATTCTTGATTTTCCCCGTTGTCCCATCAAAGAAAATTGGAAACTCATCAAGCAAATTTATTGCCTTGAGATTTTTTGACGAAAATGTAAACTGGATGATGTTCAGTGCCTGAGCTGTCTCAGCACTCAAAAGGTTGCTGTTTTGGTCTGGTGTGTCTACTACATAGAATTTTGCATGAGCTCGCCTGTCCTTGTACGTGATTAGTTTAAAGAAAACCCTTGACTGGAAGAGGTTGTTTTGATCGGTATGCATAAATTGTAGGACATGGTCTCCTCAGCGCAGGTGTTGATTCTATCTTGTCATAAGATTTTAAGCTGATGATATTGACAGTAGCACCAGTGTCAATGACGAATTGGGTTGATACATCATAGATGTATGCATCAACTGTTGGTGTTTTGATTTTCCTGACCTTGTTGTCTATGATGAAACCAGATTTAGATTCATCATTAGACGACTCAGGTTCTCTGTGTGTTTCTCTTTCGGTTTCTTTTTCATAGTCGTAGTTGACATGCCTTACTTTCTGGGATGACCTGCACCTTTGGCAAAATGTCCAACTTTGTTATATTTTCTGCATTCTTTGCCTTTTGCTGGGCATGGGCCTCTATGAGGGAAGTTTCCACCACAATTGCGGCACCTAGTTTCATTTTCTGTGTCATGGTTATAGTTTTGTGATGGACAATTTCTTTGATTTGAGCTACAACCATGAAATGACTGATTGCCTTGAGTTCTGTCACTGGAATGAATGGAGTTTGGCTGTTTCTTCTGTTTCTTCTTGCCAGCAGTTTGAAGAGCACGGAAAGAACTCGTTGTTAACATTTTCTCCATCTCTGCAGCCCTAATATCTGATAGTTCAATGGCTCGAGCTTCATCCAGTAGTTGGCTAGGGTCATGTCGTCTCTGAGTGCAGCTCTTTCAGCTTCGCAGATTTACAGCCTTGCTTAATTTGTATCAGCAGTTCTCTTTCTTTGTTGACGCCAAAATCACAGGTGGAGGCAAGTGTGCGCAGTCTTGCGTAGAATGTGTCAGTGGACTCCCCTTCATTCTGTACAGCTTGTCGAAAACGAAATGTTTCATAGGCTACATTCTTTTTGGGCGTGAAATAGTTTTGTAGTGAACGTTTTGACTACATCATATGCATTGTCTGCCTTTTTCTCCATCAGTAAAACTATCAAAGATATCGTATGCCTCATCGCCAAGGTAATGCAACAAGAGAGCCTTCTTTCGTTTATTATTCGTTATGTCCAGTCCACACAACATGTTTTCAAACTTCGCTATCCATTTAGACCACCTCATCCCAACGGATTGTTCGTCTACATGTACAGAAAACGCCGGAAAACTTGGTAATGAAGCCATGATAGTCAAAACGAAAATTTGGCTAACGGACATTTACCAGTACGATCGACAAATCACAAGTTAATAAAAGTTCTACTTAGCTTTTCTTGATCCCGTCCTCATCGCCATTCTGCTGTACCTCTTGTTTCAGATCAGGTATTACTCATTACAGCTCGTGTAATAAAAACAGTTTAATATTAAAATAAACAGTACAACGTGGAAGGTGGTCAGCTGGTTTGTTGACATGCAGTCAAGCAAAGTGACATAAAAAATAGTCACGTGATTAAAGGGAGAGCATGCTACCTTCGATACAACAATATGTTCAATGCCAGATTTTATTTGCTTCCTTGCAAAATTTCTTAAGTTTTATTTTTTGAAAATATGGTTACACTTAGTAACAGCATAAATGCCTGCTCAAGTACAAAAAGTGAACAAATTGTCACTTCGTTATGTTTTACAAAAGTGAAAGTGTTAATGAGTCTCAATAAATGAATATTTCTAAAAATTTGTGTGAGAGTGTGCAACAGGGAGAGTTGAGAGACCAGACAGTTAGACCAGAAAGGAGAAATAAAGACAAGGACAAAGGAGGGAGAACAGGGAACTGCACAGCTAGAAAGAAGGAATTACTCATTTAAAAACAACAACAAAGAAAAAAAAAACAATTACAAAGAAAGAAAGAAGACTTCATGAATGTACAAACCAAAGTGTAAGGAATGTCCTCATGATCTCTGTAAATGTATTATGACTTGTGTGAATCAGTCTAAGTATTACCATCGCCATTTTATATCAAAAGCAGAAAGCAACTACAGGTTATGGTAATGATATCAATACTAACAGCAAAACTAGGAATAACAATTAAAGGGGAACAAAGGAAAATGAAAGGAAAAAATATTAGAAAATATCAGACGCTTACACACACCAAAAAAGTAACATTAACAGCAATTACGAGTTAGTTTTTTTTTTTTTTTTTTTTTTTTTTTTGTACATGTGGAAACTGTGTTGTGATGAACACCAACCATGAAAGCCACTGTTGCACAGTCTGAGAAGATATGGCAGAAAGTTGTACGATACAGGTACGATGAATAGTTATACCGTCAGCTTTCTTTATCAAATATAACAGAATGGAATGTCTTTTTGGTTTCTTCTGAGGCCATGATCTGCCACTGTATACTCCTTAAATGCATATATAATGCACACATATTCAGACATGAACAAAGAGAAAATGATTGTACATACATTTATGGAATACACCTTTAAGTTTATTTAATATTTTTTTATGGATTTATTATTTCTTGATGAGTTTTCTTCTGCAGTAAATAGAATCATCCAGAACACCTGACAATACAAAGATACTAGTAGTACTATATGTTTTTGTTGTCAGCTATTTTGAAAGATTCTGTAAAGTTACTTAGTCTTTTTTATTTGTCATAATTGTCAGAGTAAGAGTTAAGATCAGTAAGTGATAATAAGAAGATGTCAAAAATTATTATGTCTTAGATCAAGATAACATTATTGAATTTATTTAGAGTGGGAACATTTGGAATCTTGAGAAGTAATTTGTATGACTGATTATCCCTGGTACAAGCAAAGGTGATGTTTTCGGTTGAGTTAGTTGATATGTGTATATGGGTGGTTAATATGCTGTATTAACATACACAATAACTCGGTTTTACCTAAATTTTTTAAACTTGTTATAATGACTGATATGGGTAACAAAGAAGCCCAATTTGAATATGGGCTATATTGTTGGTCAGTGGCAAAGTTTCCAATATGGCTGTCATGCAGATAATGATATAACGTACAATTGCTCTAGTTAACTCTGCATACAAATGTCATAAATAAATAGCTGTGACAAGTCAGCATGTGCCGTAAGACTGTGATATCATTCTGTCAGCCAGCTGAGTGTATCACTGCTGTTCCTGGTTTCCAGACTGTCTGCCTTGACCCTGATGTGCTGGAAACTGCCTGTCATCAGTACATACAGGAGCATGGGCAGATGAGGGCTTCTACGGAAGAGTAAGTTTGTACAATTTGCTTGTATGTGCCAGTAATTTACTGAATGAAAGGAGCGTTAAAGGGACACCTAGGGAGGTGACACATCCAGCTATGACAGGGATGAAAGTGGAAAGGGCACAGGACGGTACACGATATCAAATGGTGTACTCTAGTAAAGGGGGCCCTGTTGTCACAGGTTTCAGTGGTTAGATTTTAAATATCCTACCTTAGCTTGTTGTTTGCCTTTAAGACTCACCAAGACATGAATGATGATGGACATACAATATGAGAACTCTGTGACACTGAAAAAAATCCTCGAGTACTAATTCTGATTGTGTGTGTGTTTTGTGACTACATGTGCATCTGTATTTGTATAAAGCCAAGTGAAGTTCCATTCTACTCAGTGAATGATTATGGATTGTGTTCTCATTGTGTTTAGGCAGCCGCTCGCTAAGTTAAGGGAAATTTGAATGAAGGCGTCTGTCAGGAGCTTACTCAGTTACTGCTTCCAATATTATCTCCCTACAGTATCTTTTTGCTTTTTCTCAGATACTCTGAAGTAAAAAGCTGCAAGCAGTCTTAGATAATAGATATGGACAGGAAATATCCTTCTAGATTCACATCTTTCATGTCTCTTGCATTGTGTAGTACTCTAAGGTTATACACTGTACAGTAGTTATTCATACTCTGTCAATACAGCAAGATAAACTGTTTAGAGCTTAAGGTGAACTGAAATACACCTACATATGTTTCTTGCTACTTTTTTTCTCCATCATGGACCAGATGCAACTTTCTTCCACAGGAAATACCGGTACACTGGTTACAGGCAGCTTGTGAGGTGGTGCTTTGGAATTCTGGGCAGAAACATCCATGTTCCCCTCCATCTTGCTGTGTTCACAAGATCCGTGAACATTTCCAGTCAGAAAAATATCATGGATTCCAGTGGCCTGAATTGGACTGAACACACACACAGTGTGTGTGTGTGTGTGTGTACTCTCTATATTTTTATTTATAGGATTTATAAGACTTCTTCCCTAGTGTAGAAGTGTACTTCTGCTTTCTTTGTGTGTGTGTGTTTGTGTGTTTTTTTTAGTTTTAGTTTTTGTTTTTTTTTCTTGTTCTTTTTTTTGTTTCATCTTCTTTGACCCAAGTGGCATTACTCTGAAACTATGAAAGTTGCTCACTCACGAAGGAGACTGATGTGGTGGTTTCTATCTGCTAAACGGTGTGAAAAACATTGTCATGAGATAGAAATGTTTTCTCTCCACTCCCACCCTGTCCCCTTTCCACCTTTTGTCCTCTTTAAGAATTTTTAGATAGAAAAAAAAATTGGGTATTTGAATAAAAAAAGAATAAAACCTAAGTGTTCCACTCCATAATATTTACATCTTGGTGCTATGATGCAGTTGAAATGTACTAAATAAATTTTGTTTACCAAATCTATTTGTCTATGTCAGCTTTGCATGCAAGCGACTCGCACCTTTTTAAGTGATTTATCAGAGAGGATGACTTCTGAATGGTGGAGAAATTTGGGATTTCCGCAATTTCTTTCTCTTTGTGTGTTTGTAAAAAGTAAAAAAAGTTCTGTACTCTTGGGACTTTAAGGCAGTTCTTTGTATTACTATTAGGCACGACATCAAGTTTAAAAAAAGGAGTGCAAAAGCCTTAGATAAGGCGCAGTGGCATGTCAGGCACGCAAAAAGTAGAAAAAGTTGAAAACAGGATCAAATTATCCAAATTACAAAATATACACACAGACACGAAATCAAAAATGTTTGTACACAAACACATATACAAACACAGAATCAAAATGTAAACATTCAGTACTACATTAGAGACTGATGATGAAACAGAACAAGGCATGATCATAATAAGTCACTCAAATGTATTGAGGGGATCTCATGGATGAAATGACAACTTTTCATGGGGCTTTTTCTTTTTGCCTGAGTCCTATAAAGGGCGCTGCAGTATTTTACATGCATGGGTCAAATGGGAAAAAAAAAAATCTTGTCCTGAAAGTACTGTACTGCTGGTGAAACATGATGCGCAAAAGGTGATTTTTAGAGCAACCATGCATCAACATGTATCTAATTCCTTTCCATTGGAAATGTGTTTTAACTGCTATTACTACTGTAATTTTCCTTTCATTTTCATTCATGAATGATTGCCATCACTAAATTGAGTGCTTTGAGATGACCAAAAATTGCATAAAATAGGTAAACATCATTGCCTGGTTGGTTCATAGGTGCATGAGTAACTATGTGTTGTGTTAGACTTTTTCAGTCACAATTTTGACCATTTGGTAAGAAGTGTTTGTTGCCATTGGGAAGTTTTAATATCACACAAGACATAAAAACAATGGAAACCCACAAAGTAATTTGGTCTGATTCCTTCGATAAATAGTGTTCTAATAAAATAACCAGCATCAAAGATATGATTTATGAACAATTTTCATTTATCACGCCAGGGTCAGATGCAGTCAAATAATGATCATTGTAGCAGCAGTAGCACAAATTTTGTCAGACTGTAAGAGTAACTGAGGACCAAGTAAATGTTTAAAACCAAAATCCACCCTGAGTCAGGTCTTGAGCCATGTCAATCTTAAGCCAGGTCTTCACAGGTTCATTCAGTATATTCAATCACAGTATCTTGCCATGTAAGTAGCCAGTGCCTTGCTTTTGCTTGGATGGGCATATTGTGCTGTCAGGGGATCTGGTTTTCCTCTGAACTTTTCTGGAAGGGAACTCCTCAGTGCAGCTGGGCTCTCTTCATACTTTTGAAAGAGGTGGTGAAGTAACTTGGACACATAGCCTGTAACGGTGTGTAAGACAGTTTTGTTAGTAAATAGAATATACACTTTTAATTGGACTGTTCTTGTGATTATCAAGATGAAGAAAAGAGCACAATGTATATCAGCATCCATCTACCTCTACACACTTCCCTCTGCCCCCCCCCCCCCCCCACACACACACACACACACACACACACACACACACACACACACACACACACTCCCCCTCCACCATCTCCCACATCAAAGATGAAAACAGCAACTCATCACTTGTATAAAACATGGAAAGCACAGACTAATTATAGGCAATTTGACAGTAGTTTTAACTGTTGCCAAACATAGTCATAATGCTTGCAAGTTTATGGGACAGACTAATAATGATAATGACTGTGCATTTCTTAAGAATGCAAACCATCACAAACATGAAAATAATGCAGAAAAGCAGTGTTGATAGAGAATTTGAGATACGGCATTTGACATGTGAGCAATGTGCCACATAAATAGCATGATCTATATAGATGACTACTTGAAACTTGTAATATATATTGGGGAATGCTGTTTGGTCTGCCTTCAACTCCTTGTGACTTACCAAACCTCAACACACTCCACAGTCAGGAATGTTATTTTACAAGGACAGGAGGAAGAACAAGAAAGACATACTCTCACTTTTGGCACAGCAAAGACAACATGTTGCTACCGCCATATGATATTTATATAATTAATTTCACCAGCATAGTGGAGGCAATGGAAGCCAAATTCAACAAGTTCACAAGGAAATGGCTTGGTGTCCCACCCTGTCTGACTGACATAGCGCTGTACTGTCGCCAAGCAAAGCAGAAACTAACATTGAAATCCATCCTGGAGGAATACAAGCAGGGAAAATCAGACTTCAAAACATACTGGAGGACTCAGGAGACAAGGTGGTGGAAGAAGCAATCAAGCCCCAGCTGAGGACAGGCAGAAAATGGAAAGTTCAAGAGGCGGTGGATTCTGCAAAAGAAAGTCTCAAGCTCAGAGAAATAACAGGACACACACAGACCAACAGACAAGGACTGGGGGTGACCGAAACTGAATGGTGGTCAAAGGCCAAAGTAAAAGCCACAAGAGACACGATGATTCAGGAGATGAGAAAAGAAGAAGACCAAAAAGACTCCAAAAAGCAGTCCAGCAGAGCCAGCAAGGGCAATGGACAACGTGGGAGAATGCACTCCAAAGAAGTCTCACTTGGAATGACATTTGGCACATGGCCCCTCTCAGGATCAGCTTCATTCTCAGATCTGCATATGACCTTCTGCCCTCAAATGCAAACCTGGTGAAGCGGGGAAAAAAACAGATGATCCTGCATGCCCCCTCTGCCATGAAAAAAACAAACAGTGGAGCATGTCCTAAGCTCATGTAAAGTAGCCCTGGCTCAAGGATGGTACACATGGAGGCACAACTAAGTGCTCAAAGAGACTGTACAAGTAGTCTGGGCTAGTACCAAACACCACAAAAGGGAAAATTAGGACTCCAAAATCACCTGCAACATTCTTCACGGCAGGAGGCAGCAAATCATGGCCAAGAACAACAGTGCCACTCAGAACATGCAGGCAGTCTGCTGGATGGGGCAGATGACTGGGAGTGCACTGCAGACCTCCCAGAATGGAAGAGTCGTCCAGAGATCGTTAGCAAGAGTGGCATGAGACCAGACATAGTAGTCCACTCTCAGTCAACCAAGCAGCTGATCATGATCGAGCTCATGGTGCCATATGAGAACAGAATGGAGGCAGCTCAAATCTACAAGACTGAAAAGTATGCTGATCTGACAAACGGCCTGAGGAGAGAAGGCTATCAGGGTCAAAGTCCTCACTGCAGAAATTGGAGCTAGGGGGTTTGTAGGAATGTCTGCATACAGTCTCATGAAATAGCTCTCGGTTGCAGGGAGGGAAAAAATCAGAGCCCTGAAAGCAATGGCAAAAGCGGCAGGTGTTCAAGCTGGATCTGGTCAAGGAGAAACAAAAGTGAACTTCATAAGGCTTAACTTTCCTACAAATATCAGGTGTCCCAGTGGCTCAGTGGTTAGAGCGCGAGTCATTAAGTGGAAAATGAGCATGTCCAGGGGGTCATGGGTTCAAATCCCAGCCATGGCTCGTCCCAAGATGGGGAAAAAAAAGGGGCAGCACAGGGACATACAGAGTCATGAACCGGGTGTGGCCCAACCCCCCTAGAGTGTCAGGAGATAAGGGCTGAAACGCTTGAAGGGGGCTTCTCTTCTGAGGACTCTCTGCTGCCACGCTCTCCTCGAGTTTCTCTCTACTGATGCATGGGTAAACCATTGACTTCCGGGAATAGGCTGGAGGACGTCCGGGAAAGACCGGAGGACACTGGGAAAGACCAGAACCCAGGGCTCTGAGGGCTGGCTCCCCACTTTGCCTTCAACATGTGGCTACGAAGTACAAAAGAAAAAAGATGCTCCCAGGATTCACCAAAAAGGGGGAGAGAGAAAGATGAATCGATCGGTGCTCAACCAATCACAACTGCAAATCCGAAATGGACTATGAACATGGACCAAATGATATCCATGTGCCTGCGGAAAGTGTTTCACTACCATCCGTGGCATGAAGATCCACGGAACAAAGATGGGATGTGTGAAGACACATCTGAATGAGCAGCAGCGCACTGCATTAGCAGATAAGACGTCGGAAGACCAAGGCCAGGATTAAACCACAGTGCCAAGGACATCCATGCTGTTGGTTCGGATGAGGAATTTGCACTGGCCCTCGATGCAAGACGCCTGAAACTCAACCTGCCACGAGCGAACGAAACTGAAGATTGGGTGAAACTGGATGCAAAAATCGTCAAAAGACTTGAATCACTGATTGGGAAAAGCACCCTGGAACACAAACTAGCCACATATGGGGACATTGTGCATGCCACATGTAGAGACGGCTATGGAGCTATTGTAGTTACCCAAAGAGAAAACGCCTCCAAAGAAATCCAGATGCCAAGAAGAGATGGACAAGATCAGGGTCCAAAAGAAAAACCTCAAGAAGCAAATAAAGACCGCACTGCCAGCTGAAAACAAGGCTTGGAAAAACTCTGGAAACACCTGAAAGTAAAACACAGTGCCCTCAGCAAAGCGGAATCTGCGAGGAGAAGGAAGAGCAAAAAGAAGAAGACACTAGAGCACTTCTTCAGATACCCCTACCAGTTTTGCCAGAACACTGTTTGAGCAGCCAAAATCTGGGACCCTAAGTGTGGACAAAGGAGTTCTTGAGCAGCATCTGAGGAAAACATACTCTGACTCACAGAGCAAAGCACCATTCGACATTCAAGGTCTGGTTTGGCCACCCAACCCTGAGGAACAGTTCAATGACAAGCCTCCAACGTTGGCGGAAATCAAGGAGGTGGTCAACAAAGCCAGAGCCAAATCATCACCAGGGCCAAACAGAATACCTTACCAGCTGTACAAGAAATGTCCCAAGGTGCTGGAGTGGCTCTACAGGCTGCTATGATCAGCTTGGAGAAACCAGAAGATCAGCGGCCAGTGGATGATGGCAAATGGTGTGTACATCCCCAAAGAGCAAAACTCAAGTGACATCCGCCAGTTCAGGCCAATATCACTACTGAACGTCGAAGGGAAAATCTTCTCTCTGTCATGGCAGCAAGGCTGACCTCATGGGAAAACAAGTACTTGGATGTGTCAGTCCAGAAAGGTGGCATCCCAGGCGTGGCTGGCTGTGTAGAACACGCCACGATGATCTGGGATGCAATCCAAAGAGCGAAAAACAGAAAAGAGAGACCTGGACGTATTGTGGCTCGATCTGACAAACGCATATGGATCTGTACCCCATGAGATGATACAGTTGGCTCATGAGATGGATCATGTGCCAAAGAACACCCGCGACATGCTCAAGAAGTACTTCAATGGCTTCTCAATGCGGTTCTCTACCAAGGAGTACACAACAGGTTGGATCAACTTGGAAATGGGCATTGCAATGGGCTGTGCAATTTCCCCAATACTGTTCGTGTTGGCAATGGAAGTCATCTTGAAAACAGCAAAGCAACGCAAGACAAACAGACCTTGGCGATGGATACAAGATGCCCCCTCTCAAGGCCTTCATGGATGACACTACAGTGATTTCATCCAGAGAAGATGAGACATGTCATGTGCTGGAGAGGCTGGACGACATAGTTGCCTCATCCAGAATGAAGTTCAAGCCAAAGAAATCACGGAGTCTCTCACTGAGGAAAGGAAAAGTGGCCGAATCTGTGGTCTTCAGTGTTTGCCAACCAGGCTATTCCAACAGTCACAGAAGAGCCAGTCAAGAGCCTTGGAAGATGGTATGATGATAAGCTGAAAGACACACAAAGAGCAAAAGAAACCAAACAGATGTCGGAAGAAGGCTTGGAGACCATCGACCGGTGTGGGCTCCCTGGCAAATACAAGGTCTGGTGTCTGCAGTTCATGCTGATACCAAAGCTCCTATGGCCTCTGATGATATACGACATCTGCACCAGCATAGTGGAGGCAATGGAAGCCAAAATCAAGAAGTTCACAAGGATATGGCTTGGTGTCCCAACCTGTCTGACTGACATAGCGCTGTACTGTCGCCAAGCAAAGCTGAAACTAACACTGAAATCCATCCTGGGGGAATACAAAGCAGGGAAGATCAGACTTCAAAGCATGCTGGAGGACTCGGGAGACAAGGTGATAGAAGCAATAAATCCCCAGCTGAGGACAGGCAGAAAATGGAAAGTTCAAGAGGCGATGGATTCTACAAAAGAAAGTCTCAAGATCAGAGAAATAACAGGACACACAGACCAACAGACAAGGACTGGGGGTGACCAAAACTGAATGGTGGTCAAAGGCCAAAGGAAAAGCCAAGAGACATGATGATTCAAGAGATGAGAAAAGAAGAAAAACCAAAAAAGACTCCAAAAAGCAGTCCAGCAGAGCTAGCAAGGGCAATGGACAATGTGGGTGAATGCACTCCAAAGAAGTCTCACTTGGAATGACATTTGGCACATGGCCCCTCTCAGGATCAGCTTCATTCTCAGATCTGCATATGACCTTCTGCCCTCAAATGCAAACCTGGTGAAGCGGGGAAAAAAACAGACGATCCTGCATGCCCCCTCTGCCATGAAAAAAACAAACAGTGGAGCATGTCCTAAGCTCATGTAAAGTAGCCCTGCTCAAGGAAGGTACACATGGAGGCAAACCAAGTGCTCAAAGGGATTGTACAAGTAGTCTGGGCTAGTACCAACACCACAAAAGGGAAAATCAGGACTCCAAAAGCACCTGCAACATTCTTCACCGCAGGAGACAGCAAATCATGGCCAAGAACAACAGTACCACTCGAACATGCAGGCAGATGACTGGGAGTGCACTGCAGACCTCCCAGAATGGAAGAGACACCCAGAGATCATCAGCAAGAGTGGCATGAGACCAGACATAGTAGTCCACTCTCAGTCAACCAAGCAGCTGATCATGATCGAGCTCACGGTGCCATATGAGAACAGAATGGAGGCAGCTCAAATCTGCAAGTTTCAAAATGGAGCGACTGATGGCGGAGAACGAAGCAAAATTTAGAAAGAGAGGGGGTTAGTTACCGCCAAGGACATAGACAAACAAAGCACAGGACAAGACACGATGCATTTCGATCTCTTGGGTCTTCTTCAAGCAAAAAAAAAATAGGTCACATTTAACATTTAGGACAGTACAAACAGAACGAAGAGAGACTTATCTGATGTCCATGTGGAAAATGGCCGCTAGAAGGAAATGACAGAGAGGATTGGGGGGGGGGGGGGGGGGGGGGGGGGTGTGTGGAGGGAGGGGAGGAGCGAGGCGATAGGGTGTGTGTAGTTAGTTTAGTGGGGTGGTGTAGGATATGTGACGGTTGTGGTTAAGATGGATTGATAGTAATGCTAAGGGGTGGGGGTTGAGATATATTATCAACAAAAAAAAAAATATATATATATATATAGAAGGGATAGTAATGATAATAATGATAGTGCTAATAATTATAATAAAACAAGTAGAAGAATAAAATGAGAGTAACTGTAATTTAAAAAAAAAATTAAGTGATATACGATAGAGAAATGATTTTGCTGGGTGATGTCGGAGGTGGTAGTGGTTATGTGTGGGTAATTGTGAAAGGCATTAGGTAATGTTTATAAGGGAGGGAAGGGATGGAAGATTAATGGGTGATAAGGTATAATTGGGGGAAGGGGGGGGGGGGGGGGGAAGAGAAAAAAAAAAAAGGTGTATGTGGGGAGGAGGGCAGTGTGTGTGTGTGTGTGTTCGGGGGGGGGGGGGGGGGGGGGGGGGGGGGGGGGGCAAAGAGAAGAAGAACTCATATATCTCCATCCACTATGGTGTGGGAGGTTTCATACAAACAGTGCTGTTGAAAAAAAGTAAACAATGCTGTGGGATGATGTTTATTGTAACTGGTGAAATAATGAGTTGGCATTAATATGCTGATGTTGGTGAGAAAAGATAGCAATGCTCAATGAGAAACAGGGTATCATGTGTCACACACACACACACACACACACACACACACACACACACACACACAAAGGGGTGGGGGGGTGGGGGGGGGGGGGGGGGGGGAACCACATGTAAACAGTATGCTGGGTGAGTTATGATGGTGATGAGACTAACTGTAGAAAGTTGTCACACATATTCACACACGTACGCACACATATATATATATATATGTGTGTATGTGTGTGTACACACACACACACACACACACACACACACACACACAACTTTCATTAATCAGTCACTGATGGGTGATGATCAAGTGAGATCAACAGCACCATAGGAAGGTCTTCTCCATTTCACTTAGGCAGGTATCCTGGAGGTACTGGCAAAGGCTGCTGCATGGTAAAGGCCCTCTAGTGGTCAGTAAAGTTTTGCACCCATTGGTGTGCTGGCAGGCTAGGTTTCCACTTCTAGTGCCGCTGGGAATGTTCCGCTGTCACTGGGGGTGGCATGCATAAATGTCACAGTAGAATATTGTGGAGATGTGATGTGTGACAGTCTGGAGTGCCCTGTTCTCAGTCCCACAATGATAGTCTTCTTCTTCGTTTACTTAGGTAGGAGGAGTCCTGGAGGTACTGACGGAGGCTGCTGTATGGTGACCCTCCAGTGGTCAGTGAGGTTTTGCACTCATTGGTGAGTTGGCAGGCTAGGTTTCTAGTCTGGGTTTAGCTGGGAATGTTCCGCTGTCTCTGGGGCTGTACTGCATTGATGGTTTGATTTCTCACAGGTATGGAATATAGTGGACCTGTGATGTTAAAGTCTGGAGAGCCCTATCCTGAGTCTCACAATGTTCACTTGGTCTGATCTGGGCATCCGGTAGTATGCATCCCTCTTGTTGAAGTCTGGGTGCTGCTCAAGTCATCCTCCTATTTGTCTCCTTGGAAATACTTCTGATTTATTCCAAGGAGGCTACCTTTTACAGTTGGAGCTGCTGTCCTCCTTCCTTTGTGAATTGGTCAGTTTCTTCATTTCCATATAGTGCAGTATGAAGATGTTCACTGGATGGGAGTATTTTCAGTGACTGATAAATAGTAATCATTTTAGATCAGTAGTACCATAGGATGATGATTATTGTTATATAAGTGGAAAAATGTAGTGGTGATGGAGCAATGATGCAAGTTGGGGGGATAAAGGAAAATATCAATGACCTGTGGGTGATGCTCACTGGCATAGGTGAGATCAGTAGTACTGGAGGGTGATGGTCATTGTGGTAAGTGGAATAATAAGGTGGCATTAGTATAATGTTGCAGGTTGAGAAAGAGGGTGGAGGGGGGGTAGGGGTAGATGACCAATGGGTGATGATCACGGATCATTTGAGATAAACAGTGCTGTAGGATGATGATAATAATTGTTGTATAAGTGGGATAATGTTGTGGCGCTGGTGTAAAAATTCCGGTAGGGGAATGGGGGAGGTGTTGAAAGATGGGGTGGATGATGATCATGGTCAAGGTGTAGGTATGATCCATAGTGGTGTAGGATGATAGTGATTTTGTAAAAGGGAGTAGGGTAGTGTATTGGCAAGTATGATAATGCCAATGGGGGGAATAAAGGAAATGGTCAATGACTGATGGATGTTGATCACTGAGATGAGATCTACAGTACTATAGGGTGGTGACCATTGTCGTAAGTGAAATAATGTGGTGACATTGATGTAGTAATGCCGGTTGGGGGTGGGGTGGAAAAAAAAAAAAAAGGGGGGGGATAAAATTGATGATTCATGAATAATTGGTCATTGTCTCATGTGGAATGAACAGTGATATAGAATGATGGTCATTGCCATAAATGATACATTGGCATGACAATGCCAGTTGAGTTAAAAAAAAAAAAAAGGGCTTTGGTTGGGGGGCAAGGAGGGGCAATGATCAATGACTGATTGATGGTGATGGTTGCCATACGTGGAATCATCACCGTCTCACACACACACATATGCATGATACATGCATGCACACACATGCACACACACACACGCACACTGGTACATATGTACACAGGCACATCCACATATGCCAAGAGAAAAAAAAAAAAGGGGGGGGGGGGGGTAGATTGGCAAGCACAGGGCATCTTATGAGTGGTGGTAATAATGATAGTGGTCATGTATGGGAATCCATGGTATTGCTATCTTTTCTCGACCAACATCAGCATATTAATGCCAACACATTATTTCACCTGTTACAATAAAGCAGAGGGACATCTGGAGTCATGAACCAGGTGTGGCCAAACCCCCCTAGACTGTCAGGAGGTATGAGCCGAAACACTTGCTTGAAGGGGGCTTCTCTTCTGAGAACTCTCTGCTGCCTCGCTAGCCACGAGTTTCTTTCTTCTTACATCAGTACTCTGCATCAGTTTACACATCCAGGTTTGAATTAGCTTTGAGTGCAAGTATTAAGTGACTGCTGGCTGCAGTTTCACATATGACTCATGATCACCCAGTTTATTGAGCATGTCAAGCCTGTCACCCAGTTTATTGAGCATGTCAAGCCTGTAGCCCTTTAGAAGTCATAGCACTTGTGACAAGGAGGTATACTTGTGTCAATGTACTAGTTGTCTGAAATGCTTCTGTAAGCCATCTTCACCTCTCCTGTGGGTTGGTAGTAAACATTCCAGTATCTGCTTGCCATTAATCCACCGGCAATATTTATGTGTTTCCCACATAACTCATGTGAAACACCTTGCCATTTTACCAGTATTCATCTCCACCCCCCATCTCTAGCCATCTTCCTCCATAAAACACACACACACACACACACACACACACACACACACACAGAGAGAGTGGTTATAAACAGTGCCTATTTTTATGGAACAATGACTCACCTTTGCTGCATTGGTAAGGTGTTATGTTGGCTGAAAGTGAAACACCTCCGTGCAAGACATCAGAGGACTGTTGTTGGGATGCAGCAGCCTGGTCAACTGTGCAGTAACTGGAAGACATGCAGCCAACTCTCCCATGTTTCTGTACCGTCTGTGTCCGGCACATCTGAGTCAGCAGGCTCTTCCATTCCCTGCTGACTCTGCTCTTGTACATCCCTCTTTGCACGTTTCATGTCCACGATGCTCTGACGTAAAAAGATGAGGAATGCAAAATAATGATGAGGAATGCAAAATAAACATGCAAATTTTCTTTTTAATCATTCTGTTTTTATGATTTTTGCACACATCGCTACACACGTATAACTGTAAACATAGAAATGCAAGTATATAACTACAGAGAAACAGACACTTAAATGCATAACTCCCTACATATATATCAATTAAAAGCAAAAATCAAAACAACAACAACAACACACACACGCACACATACACACACACGACAAGTATCGTTCCCCATTAATTCTGTTTCCCCACCACACCCACACCCCACCAGGTGCAACATGAATATGCATATTTACCGTCCTATATAAATCATTTAAAGCAGCAGCAAAAATAAGCTACACATGGTTGAAATAGTCGGTCTCCCAGTACATTTTTCTGTCACCTGTGATCCACACAATACAGTATTTTTACAGATCGGCAAAAAAAAAAAAAAAAAAAAAAAAAAATCAATCTTGTTCAAATTATGTGCCCTCCCCATTTACAAAATGCATTGTACTGGTCCATTCTGTGTCGATTTTTATGAAAGCCATCATACTTTAGGTATTAGGATGTACATTCTGTCATTTACATACCAGAAATAACTTTGCTAGCAAAAGAATTTGGTCCAAGTTATCAGTCTGAACATACAGTTTCATTCCAAAGTTGTTTTTTTTTTTTTTATGTATGTGCTGTCATCATCATTTGTATGTCAAAAACTAAAAAAAAAAAAAAAACTCAAACAACCCATCAATAGCTTACAACTGCTCACCACCATGTATTTTGGTGCAAACAAAATGTGAAAATGCTCATGTTTAGTCATTTACATTTTTTCCCCAACATTTGCTTTGTGGAATTCTTTAAAGAGTAAAAAGAAGTATCCAGATTTTTAAGTGGCACAAACATGCGCGCGCGCGCGCGTGTTCTTGTTCTTGTACACACACACACACACACACGCCATAAAACAATACAAAAGTGAATGAAAATATGTGCTACTGACGTGAGCGCGTGCATGTAAAGGTCGCCACATCGATCTGAATGCAAAGATCAAATGTTAGATCTACCTTGCGTATTTCATGTTTCCATATCCTGGCCTTTCTGTCTGTGTTGATCCTGGTGACAGTCTCCAGTCTCTTGTCAGCAGCATCTTTCTTTTTCAGAACTGCTGCGCATTTGTCTGTGATGAGTGTAGGAATGGCATCTTTCTTTAGCCTCGCTTGGGTCGGAATCCAAGCTCCCTTTCAAACAGAGGCACCGAGTACCGAGTACTCGTCTTCAAAATCGCTGGTCTTGAGTTGAAGTACAATCCACAGGTAACGTCGTTTTTCTTCGGACCGTTGAAATTCTTTCGAGATAATTTCACAAAAAAAACCCCCACGATCGTCGAAGATGAGTTTCAGTAGGAAAGCCATGTGTGCTGGCTGATTCCACTGTTAACACTAGAATTGGTATTGCAGCCGAACATGACGCTGTAGCGACCCATCTTGTTGCCGGTCTCAAGTGTCTGCACTGGCAGTGCTGGCCCATCTCCTTTACTCCTTTCTGACGTCACAGCCTCTATTTTAGTAACTTCGGTTTTTCTCTGCGCGCTAGTAACTTCGGTTTTTCTGCGCGCTCGCTTGCTCGGAAAAGCGAAAGTAGCTTCTTGCGAAGCATATTGTGTGGCACAGAAGTTTCTGTGCGTCGTGAAAGTTACATCCATGGAAAGGTCATAGAACCAGTTACACGTTTTTTTTTTTTTTTTTTTTTTTAAGGGGGGGGGGGGGGGGACACTCTTTAATCCTTATTATGCCAAAATAACCACACTTTGTACAATATTTCATGCTGCACACCATCCATTCGTTATCCTACCGACTGCTAAGCCACTCAGGTTCAAAATAGGGACAAAATCTTAACAGATTCATTAAGCCTCACGGCTTATAATTTGTCTCATCATTCAATGAAAAATAAGTTCACATCAAGGTCATAATTAAGTATGCTCAAGATATTCAAGATATCATCGTAGTCAAATAATACATCTATTAACATGTTTCCTTTGTCTATAAAATTTTGAAAAGCATTTAAATTAGGGGCACGTTTAATATTTGGTGCAAGCTGATTCCAATAAGGTGCAACTCGATTACTAAAAGTGAATTTTCTTCTAACTCAATGTGAATTTTATCAGTAGCGTTTCTTGTTTTGTCGAAGTTAGATAAAGTAAAAAATTTAGTAGGGTCAATATCATCAACATGATTAAACAATTTGTAGGCTTGAATCAGGTCACCCCGTAATCGTCGAGCTTTCAAAGATGGTAATTTCAACTTTTCCAATCAATCTTGATATGGTAGGTCTTTCAATTCCTTTATCAATTCAGTAACTCTCCTCTGTACTTTTTCTATTGCGGAAGACTGTCTTTTCAAATATGGATACCAAACATATTTCCATACTCAAGGATCGGCCTGACTAAGGCTTTGTATAATTTAAGAAAAGTATCTTTATTTTGAAAATCAAAAGAACGCCGTATGATTCCGATCACTTTATTTGCCTTATTTACAACATTGTACACATGATTATCAAAAAGTAAATTTTTATCAAAAATGACCCCCAAGTCTTTTTCTTCTTCACATTTGGTTATATTAACTGTCTGAGCACCTTTAATAACATAGTCATGCACGGGATTCTTTTTGCCAATATGCAGTACTTTGCATTTTGAAGCATTAGAATACAAGTTCCATGTTTCTGACCATCTTTCCAAAGTATCTATCCATTTGTAACAGTTCATGATTATCTTACTTACTTTTACTTAGGCCTTGAGCCCCTGGAGGGGCATAGGCCATCCACAACCGCCCGCCATTGTCCACGGTCCCGGCGCGATCCGCTCCAGCTGCCCCCCAGGAGCAGCCGGTCTGCCTGGCGTCTGCCTCCAGGTCCCTTCTCCAGGAGTTCTTGGGCCGGCCTCTCTTTCTCTTCCCCTGAGGGTTCCAGGTCAGGGCCTGGCGAGTGATGTTGGTCGGTGGGTTTTCTCAGGGTGTCCAATCCATCCATCGCCATCTTCTTCTTCTGATCTCTTCTTCTGCTGGCACTTGGTTGGTTCTTTCCCAGAGATCTGTGTTGCTGATGGTAACTGGCCAGTGGATCTTCAGTATTCCGCGTAGGCAGGAATTTATGAACGTTTGCACTTTCTTGATAGTGGTCTTTGTTGTTTGCCATGTCTCTGCCCCATAAAACAGTACTGATTTGACATTGGAGTTGAACAGGCGGATTTTGGTGCAAGATGAAATGAGGTGAGATCGCCAAATGTTCTTCAGGGCTTTGTAAGATGCTCTTGCCTTCTGATGCGGGTCTTCACGTCTGCATCTGTTCCTCCCTGCTGGTTGATCACGCTCCCAAGGTACGTGAAGGACTTGACCTCCTCTAAGTTGTTGTCCCCCAACTTCACTGCCTCTGTGCTGGAGGCGTTGATCTTCAGTATCTTGGTCTTGTCAGGATGGATGTGAAGGCCGACTTGGGAGGAGTGGGAGGCCAGGCTTGTGGTCTTGTTTTGCATCTGTTGCCGATTGTGGGGAGAGCAGAGCGAGGTCGTCGGCGAAGTCTAAATCGTCCAATTGAGTCCAGAGGGTCCACTGGATGCCGTCCCTCTGTCCATCCGTCGTCCGCCTCATCACCCAGTCGATGGCGAGGAGGAACAGGAACGGCGACAGAAGGCATCCCTGGCGTACGCCGGTCCTTACGTCGAAGCGACGTGTTAACTGGCCTCCATGAACGACCTGACAAGCCATCCCCTCGTACGACTCCTTGATGATTCGTGTCAGTTTGGCTGGGATCCCGTAGTGTCGGAGGAGCTGCCACAGGGTGTCACGGTGGAGACTGTCAAAAGCCTTGCGGAAGTCCACGAAGTTGATGTACAGCGAGGAATTCCACTCCAGGGACTGCTCGACAATGATACGTAGCGTGGCGATCTGGTCGATACAGGATCTGTCCTGCCTGAAGCCCGCCTGGTGGTCCCGGAGCCTGACGTCCACTGCGTCCCTCATCCCTCTCCAACAGGATCCTGTTGAACACCTTCCCTGGCACTGATAGTAGTGTGATGCCTCTATAGTTCTCACAGCTGCTGAGGTCTCCCTTCTTTGATAGCTTGATGATGTGTCCATCTTTCCAGTCTGTTGGTATTTCTTCTTGTTCCCAGATCTTCTCAAAGAGCGGTAGTAGCATGTCGGCTGTTGTCTCTACGTCCGTCTTGAGGCTTCTGCAGGAATTCCATCTGGGCCGGCTGCCTTGCCGTTCTTCATCTTCTGATGGCGCGGATGATCTCGTCTCTTGTTGGTGGATCGCAGTTTATTTCAATGTTGGAGTCTGCTTCAGCGATGTTTGGAGGGTTTTCGGGTGCTGGTCTGTTGAGAAGTTCCTCAAAGTGTTCCGCCCATCTCTCAAGCTGTTGTTCCGAGTCTGTGATGGTTTGTCCCTGCTTGTCTTTGACCGGTCGTTCTGGTCTGCAGTACTTGCCTGCAAGCTTCTCGCAGTCAGAAGGTGGTGGTCTGATGCTGCGTCTGCTCCCCTTCTCACTCGCACGTCTTGAAGAGATCGTCTAAACTTCTTGGTGATGAACAGAGGTGATCTATTTGGTTTTCGGTGACATGGTCAGGCGATACCCAGGTGGCCTTGTGTATCCTCTTGTGGGCGAAGATGCTGCCTCCGATGACAAGGTTGTTCAGTCTACAGAGGTCGGCGAATTTTTCTCCGTTTTCGTTCATCTCTCCGAGGGCATGTTGTCCCATCACTTCCTCGTAGCCTCTGTTGTCCGATCCCACCTTTGCGTTTAAATCCCCCATTAGGATGTTGATGTCTTTGTCCTTAAGCTTGTCTAGGACTGCCTGTAGTCTGTTGTAGAATTGGTCTTTGGATTCTTCGTCATGGTCGTTGGTGGGTGCGTAGCATTGGATCACGTTCATCTTGATGTTCTTCTTCTTGGTCGTGAAAGGTTGCTGTTATAATCCTTGGACCGTGCGCTTCCCACCCAATCAGAGCTTTCTGCTGTTCTTGAAAGCATGATTGCTACGCCTTCAGTGTGTGCTGCGTTCTCATCTTCGTGTCCTGAGTACAACAAGAGTTCGCCTGTAGCCAGTCTTAATTGACCAGCCTGTAGCCATCTTGTCTCGCTCAGTCCTAGCAGGGTGATGTTGTATCGGCGCATCTCTGCTGACACTTGTGCTACCTTCCCTGCTTCGTACATGGTCTTGACGTTCCATGTACCGATGATGGTGGTCGTCCTGGTCGACATAAGGGTTGTCGGCACTGAAGCTTCCTTTCGGCTTTGGCCCCAGCACGTCATACGTCCCGCCGGAGCAGGACCCTCTTCTCCCAGGACTGGAGTTTCTTGGGTAGTTGTGGATGTTTCTGTAGCATGTGGGTTTTTACGGGGTGGGGTTGCTAACCCCACGCCCAACCCTCCTCCTTATCCGGGCTTGGGACCGGCAGTTGGCTCAAAGAGCCCTCAGGCGGAGTTGCGGAATTCCACTCTTCACCAATGTTTTGCTAGAATAGGTAGCCCCAACTTTAACTCGCTGAGTTCTATTCTTTGAAAAAATCCTTAATCCAATTTAATACATGGCCTGAAATTCCATAAGAACCTAATCTTATTAGTAATCTTTCATGTGGCACTGTATCAAAAGCCTTACGAAAATCAAAATATATTACATCAACGGATTTTCCTTTGTTAATCATCTGAGTCAGGTCTTCCATGACCTCCAATAATTGAGTAATACATGATCGATGTTGTCGAAACCCATGCTCACTCTGGACGTAAAGGTTGTTTGTCTCCATGTAATCTACTATAACGTGACGAATGACTGACTACAAGACTTTACCTGTTATACTTGTTAAGCTGACTTGTCTATAATTACCTGGGTCTGTTCTAGTACCTTTTTTTAAATATAGCTGTCACATCAGCTGTTTTCCAGTCGGATGGAACAGATGCATCTTCAATCGATTTATTAAATAACACACATAAAGGTAATGATAATTCATTACTCAATTCTTTTAATAATTTAGAAGGAATTTTATCAGGCCCTTGTGCTTTATAAGGATTCAATGCACTAAGTTTTTGTTGTACAGCTGCAGGAGTAATTATTATATCCGATAAAGTAATTCCATTAGACCTTGATGCAAAATCTGATTTAGAAAGATTACTCGTGTCCTCTTCTGTAAAAACACTGGAGAAAAAAATTATTTAATGTATTTGCTTTATCTACATCCGATACAGCTGTGTCTCCATTTGGCATTTTATAATAAACTATGGTTGGTTTGCATTTCATTTTAGATTGTACATACTTCCAAAATATTTTGGGATTTTCTTTACATTGATCTGCAATGTTTTTTTCATATTCCTTTTTTGCCTTATTAATTGATTTGTTACATTGATTTCTCATAGCCACATATTTCAAATAATCTTTACCACATTTGGTGTTTAAAAATCTTTTAAACAGCTCTTATATATATATATATATATATATATATATATATATATATATATATATATATATATATATATATATATATATATATATATATATATATAATATATATATATATATATATATATATTTTATTTATTTATTCTCATAGCTGATTTGTTCATCCACATGGGAGTTACCTTAATATGCTTTCTATTTTTCACTTTTGGAATATTTCTCTCCATAGTAGCATGGATTTTATCTTTAATAATTTCCCAACACTAATTAACATTTAAATCATGCAATATAGTCCAGTCAATTCTGATCTTATTTGATGAAAGTTACCCTTTTTTAAGTCAAATCTCATCTCAAACTCTTCTTTTATTTTTCCACTTGTTATATGTAAATCAAACGAGAGCACTTCGTGATCACTTTTACTCAGTGGACTTAAATGTTCAATATCTGAAATAATCATATCATTGTTAACAATAATTAAATCAACAATGTTTGATCTCTGACCAATTCTATGACGTGTAAGATTCTTTACCATTTGATGTAAATATGAGTCGTGTAAGCATTCTATAAACTCATTATCTTTTGTACCGGACCACTTCCCCTTCCAATCAATAGAAGGAAAATTGAAGTCCCTCCATTATACATACTATATCAAAAGCTAACATTTTATCGGATTTCGTAAGTTCAAAAAGAAGTTGTTTGTTTAAATCAGTAGAATTGGACTTTTATATATACAACCAACTAAAATTTTCAAACCATCATTGCTCAAGAAATGGGCCCATACGCTTTCTTCAAAATTTGAATTGTTAATTCAAAAAGATCAAAACCAGGCATAACAAAGTCTTGGTTTGTTTCCTCCATTAGGACCTAATCTCACAGGCTCATCGATGCTTTTATCCTCTAAATCCGGACAAATTTTCTTGACCAGAGAATTTACTTTTTGTAAGCCATCTTTTTTCTTTTCATCACCTCCTGTTTTGTCACTTTCTGTTAGACCGACAACTATCAGATTCAGTTCCCTCTTTTCTTTTTCAAGTTTTTCATCCAGGGCTTCTACCGCCTTCCTCTCCACAACTTCCTCAATCTTCTTCTCCAAAGTATCCCCTGTGTACCCTGTTTCCAGTCCAGCTATCCGCTTCTCCATTGCTCTGTTCATGGAGAGCAGCAAGTCCAATTTTGCCTCAGTTGGTCCCTTTTTTTCACCTTCCCCTGACATACATGGCTTGCAGGTACAGCTGTGTCTGTGTGAATCATAAAGAGGTGTGATTATTGTGCTCAGTTTTTTAGTTGTAAATAATAGTAGCACGTTGAAGTTGAGTAACGATTTCGGAGTTGCCCTGCACAGCATTGAAATTGATTAACTGTGCCTTAGACTTTACCTCTCCCTTCTTTCTGACTACTAAAATTCATAATGGGGCTGCCTCCTCACAACCTAAGGTATCTTTCTCCATCCCTCTTTTGTCACAATTTTATTTATCTCGGTATATGTGATGACTGTCTCTACAGAAAACTTCCATCCATATGGACTCACTGTGCTGTACAAAATGCGTTCGTCACGATCTGCACATAACACCTATCATTGCGCCAGTCTCCCTGAAGGGGTGTCATAAAAGACTCGCCTTCACGCGCATATCGCTCTCAACAGAACCTGGTTCGCTTGTTCACACACACACACACACACACACACACACACACGTCAAAGATAGAGTCTGCACGCGCACGACACCCACGTCGAGAACCATGACTCTTACGAAAGTGAAAGGACACCAATATAACTTGAATGATCACGACTGTACCCCCGGTATAAACCACTCACCCACAAATCAGCCGCAGCCCTACTGCACAGTTAACCAATTTCAATGCTGTGCAGGGCAACTCCGAAATCATTACTCAACTTCAACGTACTGCTATTATTTACAACTAAAAATTTAGCACAATAATCACACCTCTTTATGATTCACACAGACACAGACACCTGACTCATTATGATCCTATACTAAATGCAACTACTTTTTTTTTTTTTTTTTTTTTGCTGTCCCAACCTCTGCGCCACCTCAGAGGCAGTGCACACATGCCGCTCATTCCGACATCCCGTCAACAGTCACAACCCGGTCAGCCCCGCCGCAGCCCCGGCACCGACAATCCACAGGGAGCAGTCAATGTCAGTCGTCAAGAGGAACCCACCGGAGAAGACACTGCACTGCTGCCGAGTCACTTCGTGCCACCTACTAAGCCCCCTACTGACGCCAATAATTGCTTAGTCGCGGAGCCGGCGTGAGTGAGCTCTCCCTCCGGAAGGCCCCACCACGTCCGTCCTACGACAGACCCCATGGACTCGCCAATACTGGTGACTTTGACGGAACACAAACCAAGGCCACAGACATGGAGAAGACAGCGAAACCGAGGTCACCATGAGAGCAGGGCACGAAGGGCCCACAGAATTTGAGACTTTTTTTTTTTAAATGCTGATCGATGAGAATGAGGATGATTAAGATGATGCTACGGATTTCCATTTCGGTCTGAGACTACATGACAGGGCTGTATTCTACGCTTTCTTTCATAATATATCCCGGCGTCAACCAGGCCCGAAAGATACAGGCACCTGCAGTGTTGGTCAGGAAATTTGAGCAACACTCTCAGAAACGCATCCATTACGTGGATGAAACTCGACTGTGTGGTCCCAGTCTTCAGCAAGAATATTGCATGTCTTACTTTCCCCCGCCCCACTACCCAGCCTAACCATCCTACCTAACCCCGAGGAACTTAGCCTAACCCCCACCTAAGTAAAATCCCAATCCTACACACACATGCACACACACACACACACACACACACACACACACACACACACACACACACACACACACACACACACACATATGCACACACACACGCCCACACACGCACGCTCGCACGCATACGCGCACACGCTCTCTATTTTGAACCACCACTCCGAACATGTGGACATGCTGGTTCAGTACCGCCAATCGGTGACATCCACTATTTCAAAAGGTATGTTAAGAACTCTTTCATCAACGTCACCTATTGCCAAGACTTTAGTTTTGCGTATATTTAGTTTCAAGCCAGAGAAACGTACAAATCGTCTGAGAATATCATACAAATTGTCTGAGAATATCTGTTGCTGTTGTTATATCATTCTAGTATTTTAGAAAAAAAAAAAAAGGGTTGTGTCGTCAGCCATCTGTTGAATTTTGATGCATGCGTTTGTTTTCATTTCGTATCTGTAATCCTTCAATGCCACTGTTTCTTATCTTAATAGCTAGCAGTTCTAAACCAAAACGAAGGCTTAAGGGGAAAACGGACATCCTTGTCTAAAACCACAATTAACATCAAAACTCTCCGATATCCAGCAGCCCCATGATTTATGCGATTTACAGCCTTTTTTTTTTTTTTTTTTTTTTTTTTTTTTTTAACATAATTCGAATCCATTTCTTAAAATCAGGACCAAATCCAAAAACATCGAATGCTTTCAATAACTACGTTTTTGTTATGGAATTGAATGCTTTTGAATAATCAAGCGCTAATATAAAGCCTGATGTACCTGTTTTTGTTTACGTAATTGATTGCATCGTCAATTGTGCGAATGACTGTAGATATATTTCGATCTTTAATGTAACCAACCTGGTCTTCGCTGTCTCTGTGCCGTACTTCTCTCCTTCCCTCCTTCTCACTCTCTATCGTTCTCTCCTTCACTCGCTCTGTCTCCCCCACCCTCTGTCCTTCTCTCTCTCCCTCTCTCCCTCCGTCCTTTTCTCTCCTTCCCTCCATCTCTCTCCGCCCGTGCTTCTCTGGCCCTTTCTCCTTCAATCCTTCTCTCAATCCATCCTTCGCTCCTTCCCTATCTCTCCCCCCCCTCCCCCCTTCCTCCATTTCTATCTCCATCTTTCACTCTCTCTCTCTCCTTCCCTCCGTCTCTATTTCAATCCCTCTCTCTCTCCATTCCTCTCTGCTTCTCCCGTTTTCTCTCCCTCCGTTCCTTCTCTCCTTCCCTCCTTCTCACTCTCCATCATTCTCTCCTTCCCTCACTCTGTCTCCCCCCACCCTCTCTCCTTCCTTCCCTCTCCTGCCCTCCATCTCTCTCCACCTGTGCTTCTCTGGCTCTTTCCCTCCTTCCTTCTCTCCTTTTATTCCTTTCTCCCTCCCTCCGTCTTTCTTTCCTTTCTTCCCTTTCTTCCTCAAACCTTTTCTCCTTCCGTAACTCTCTCCTTCACTCCCTCTTCCCCTCCCATCCTCGCTCCTTTCCTCCCTGTCTCTTTCCGTCCTTTTCACCTTCCCTCCCTACTCTCCTTCCGTTTTTCCTTCGCTTCCCTCCCTCTCTCCATCCGTCTTTCCCGTCTTTCCCCTCATCTTCCTACATCTCTGTTTTCCGACATTCCTTCTTTTTTTTCCCTTTCTCTCTCCCCTTTGTCCATCTGTCCTGCGCTCCCTCTTTCCCCTGCAGCTTTCTTTCCCTTCCGTCCCTCTCTCCTTCCCTCCCTCTCTCCCTCCTACCCTCGCTCCTTCCCTTCCTCTCACTCTCCATGCTTTTTTTCCTTCACTCTTTCTTTTCTCCATCTGTCTTTCTCTTGCTTCCCTCCCTTTCTCCATTCGTCCTTCTCTCCTTTCCTCCCTCTCAACTTCCATCCTTCTCTCCTTTCCTCCCTCTCTCGGTCCTTCTCTGCTTCCCTCACTCTCCATCCGTCCTTCTCTCCTCCTTTAATCTCTCTCTCAATCTGTCCCTCGCTCCTTTCTATCTCCCTCCCTCCCACTTTCTCTCTCCGTCCTTCCCTCTTTCTATATCTCAATCCCTCTCTCCCTCTCTTCTCTCCTTCCCTGTCTCTCCCTCCTCCCTCTTCCTTCTCCCTTCCCTTCTCACTCTCCATCCTTCTCTCCTTCCCTCCCTTTCTCTCACCACCATCCTCTCTCCTTCTCCTTCCTCTCTCCCTCCTTCCTTCTCTCCTTCCCTCCCCTCTCTCCCTCCATCGTTCTCTCTCTGTTTTCTTCTCTCCCTCCCTCCTTCTTTCTCCTTCCTTCCCTCCGTCTTTCTCTCCCTTCTTCCTCCCTCTTTCTCCCTCAACCCTCTTCTCCTTCCGTAACTCTCTCCTTCTTCCCTCCTTTTCTCTCTCCTTTCCTCCCTCCCTCTCTCCTTCCCCTCCTTCCCTTCGCTTTCTCCCTCCCTCTCTCCCATCCGTCTTTCTCTCCCTTTCCCCTCATCTCTCCCTCCGACATTCTGTTTTTCCCTTCCCTCTCTCTCTCCCTTTGTCCATCTGTCCTCCGCTCCCCTCTTTCCCTGCAGCTTTCTTTCCTTCCTTCCCTCTCTCCTTCCCTCCCTCCCTCTCTCCCCTCCCCTCGCTCCTTCCCATCCTCTCACCCTCCATGCTTTTTTCCTTCACTCTATCTCTCCGACCGTCTTTCTTTGTTTCCCTCCCTTTCTCCATGCGTCCTTCTCTCCTTTCTTCCCTCTCAACTTCCGTCCTTCTCGCCTTTCCTTCCTCTCTCGCTCTGTCCTTCTCTACCTCCCTCCCTCTCTCCCTCCATCCTTCTCTCCTTCCCTCCCCCTCTCCATCCATCGTTCTCTCCTTCGATCCCTCTCTCGATCCCTCTCTTCTCTCCTTCCCTGTCTCTCTCACCCTCTCTCCTTCCCTCTGTCTCTATCTCTTCAGCCTTCTCTTCTTCACTCCCTTTCCCCATCCGTCTCCCCTCTCTTTCCTCCCTCTCTCTCCTTCCGTCCTTCTGTCCTCCCTCCCTCCTCCCTCTCACCTCCATCCTTCTCTTCTTTCTCCTCTCTCTCCCTCCAACTTTTTCCCCTTCCTTCCCTCTCTGACTGAAGTCCCTCTCTCTCTCTCCTCTCTCCTCCCACTTTCTCCCTCCGTCCTTCTCTCCTTTCCTCCCTCTCTCAACTTCCATTTCTCTCCTCCCCCCCTGTCTCTCTCACTCCATTCTTCTCTCTCTCTCCTACCCGCCCCCCCCGCCCCTCTCTCTCTCCTTCCCTCCATCTCTATCTATCCCATCCTTCTCTCCTTCAGTGCCTCTCTCTCTCCGTTCCCAGTCCTTCTCCCACTTTCTCTCCTCCATCCTTCTCTCCTTCCCTCCTTCTCACTCTCCATCATTCTCTCTTTCCCTCGCTCTGTCTCCCCGACCCTCTCTCCTTCCCTTCCCTCCTCTCTCCCTCTGTCCCGCCCATGCTTCTCTGGATCTCTCCCTCCTTCCTTCCCTCCTTCCCTCCATCTCTCCCTCTCCGTCTTTCTCTCTCCTTTCTTCTCTTTCCCCCTCCCATCCTTTTCTCCTTCTGTAACTCGCTCTTTCACTCCCTCTCTCCTCCCTCCCACTCCCTCTCTCCTTCTCCCTCTCCCTCTCTCCTTCCCTGCGTCCTCCTCCCTCCTCTCTCCTTTTTTTTCCCTCCCTCCCTCCCTCTGTCCCTCTTTCCTCTCTCTTTTCCCTCCCTCTCACCTTCGCTCCATCTCTCTTTCTGTCCCTTTCCCACCCTCTTTCCCTCCCTCGATCCTTATGTCTTTCCCTCCCTATCTCCCACCATCCTCTCCTCCTTCCATTCTTGCGCTCCATCCATTCTTCTCCCTTCTCTCGCTCTGTCCCAACCACCCTCTCTCCTTTCCTCCCTCTCTCCCTCCGTTCTTCTCTCCTGCCCTACATCTCTCCTCCTCCCGTGCTTCTCTCGCTCCCTTCCTCCCTCCCTCTCTCCTTCAGTCTTTCTCTCCTTTCGTCCCTCTCTCCCTCGATCCCCTTCTCCTCCCGTAACTCTCTCCTTCACTCCCTCTCTCTCTCTCCTTTCCTATCTCCTTCCCTCCCTCTCTCCGACCGTCCTTCTCTCCTCCCTACCTCTCTGCTTCCTGTTTTTCTTTGCTTCCCTCCCTCTCGCCATCCGTCTTTTCTCTCCTTTCCTCCGTCTCTCCCCTCCGGTGTTCTGTTTCTCCCTTCCTCTCACCTCCCATCCTTCTTTTCCCCTCCCCTCTCTCTCCGTCTGTCTGTCTTTCTTTTCTTCCCTCCCTCTCTCTCCATCCGTCCTTCCCTCTTTTCCTCTCTTTTTCTCAACTCCACCTTCTATTCTTCTCTCCTTCCCTTCCTCTCTCACTCTTCACTCTGTTCTTCTCAACCTCCCTCCCTGTCTCTGTCCATCCTTCGCTCCTCTCTATCTCTTCCCCACCCACCCACCCCCCCGTCTCTCTCTCTCTCTCTCTCTCTCTCTCTCTCTCTCTCTCTCTCTCTCTCTCTCTCCTCTCTCTCTCTCTCTCTCCTCTCTCTTCCTTCCTTATGTCTGTATCTCCATCCTTCTCTTCCTTCAGTACCTCTGTGTCTCAGTTCCCACTCCTTATCCCACTTTCTTCCCTCTGCCCTTCTCTCCTTCCCTCCTTCTCACTCTCCATCATTCTCTCCTTCCATTTCTTCCTTCCCTCCATTTCTCCCTCTGCCTTTCTCTCCTTTCTTCTCTTTCCCCTCCCATCCTTTTCTCCTTCTGTAACTTTCTCTTTTCACTCCCTCTCTCTCCCTCCCACCCTCTCTCTCCTTCCCTTCCTCTCTCTTTCCGTCCTTCTCTTCTTACCTCCCTGTTTCTTTCCGAACTTCTCTCCTTCCCTCCCTCCTCCCTCCTCTCCCTCCCGTTTTTCTTCGCTTCCCTCCCTCTCTCCATCTGTCTTTCTCTCTCCTTTCCTACATCTCGTTCTCTGACATTCTGTTTTTTTTTTTTCTTTCTCCTCCTCTCCTCCCTTTGTCCATCTGTCCTGCGCTCCTCCCCTCTTTCCTCTGCAGCTTTCTTTCCTTTCCCTCCCTCTCTCCCTCCCTCCCTCTCTCCTTCCCCCCCTCTCCTCCCTCCATGCTTCTTTTTCCTTCACTCTATCTCCTCGTCCATCTTTCTTTGCTTCCCCCTCCCTTTCTCTCTTTCCTCCATCGCTTTTCTCTCTCCTTTCTTCCCTCTCAACTTCCATCCTTCTCTCGCCTTTCCCTTCCTCTCTCTCGCTCTGTCCTTCTCTCCTTCGATCCCTCTCTCTCGATCCCTCTCTTCTCCCCTTCTGTCTCTTCCGTCTTCTCTCTCGCTCCTCCCCTCTGTCTCTCTGTCTCTCCTCTATCTTCTCTTCTTCACTCCCTCCCTTTCTCTCGCGCCGTTCCTGTCTCTTGCTCCCAGTCTCTCCTCCTCCCTCCGTCCTGTTGTCCCTTCCCTCACTCTCTCTTCCTCCTTCGTTCTCTCTCCTTTCTTTCTCCTCTCTCCTCTCCTTCCTTCATCTTTTCTCCCCCCTTCGTTCCCTCCGTCCGTCCTTTTCCCTCTTTTTCCCTACATCTCTCCCTCTGTCCCTCTTTCCCTCCTTTCCTCTCTCTTTTCCCTCCCTCTCTCTCCCTCTCCTCTCTCTCCTCCTTCCCTCTCTCCTTCACTCCCTCTCCTCTTTTTGTCCCTTTCTCCCTCGATCCTTATGTCTTTCCCCTCCCTCGATCCTTATGTCTTTTTCCTCGATCCTTATGTCTTCCAACATCCTTCTCTCCTACCCTCCTTCTTGCGCTCCATCATTCTCTCCTCTCACTCTGTCCCTCCTTTTTTCCTCCCTCTTTCCCTTTCCCTCCGTTCATCTCTCCTCCTCCTTCTCCCTCCCCGTGCTCTTTTCGCTCCCTCCTTCCTCCTGCCTTCTCTCCTTCCGTGTCTCCTCTCTCTCTCTCTTTTTCCCTCTCCTCCCTCGATCCTCTCCTTCTCAGTTCTTTTTCTTTCTCCTCTCCCCTCTCCCTCCTCTCGCTCCCTCTCTCCTCTCGTTTCTCCCTTCTCTTCTTCTCTCTCTCCCTCTCTCCTTCCTTTCCCTCCCTCTCCCTTCCCTTCCCTCTCTCTCTCCCTACCGTCTCTTCTCTCCGCACTAGTTCTCTGCTTGCGTTTTTTCTTTCCTTCCTTCCCTCTTCTCCTCTCTCTCATCCGTTCTTTCTCCCCTCCTTTCCTCCGTCTCTCCTCCTCCGTTCGTTCTGTTTTCTCTTCTTCACTCCCCCCTTCCTGTCACCTGTCCCTCCTTCTTTCCTTCCCTCTGTCTCTCCTCTCTTCCGTCTCTCTTTCTTTTCTTCATCCCTTCCCTTCCCCTCCCTCCTCTCCATCCGTTCTCTCCTTCTCCCCCCTTTCCTCCTCCCTCTCAACTTCCATTCTCTCTCTCCTTCCCTTCCTCTCTCACTCTGTTCTCCTTCCCTCCTCTCTCACTCTCCCTGTCTCCGTCCGTCCTCCTTCGCTCCTTCCCTATCTCCCCCCCCCTCCCCCTCTCTCTCTCTTCTCTCTCTCTCCCCTCCCTCCCCTCTCCATCCTTCTCCCTTCCTCCTTCAGTCCCTCTCTGTCTCTGTTCCCACTTCTTCTTCTTCCCCCCTTTCTCTGTGCTTCTTTCCTTCACTCTTTCTTTCCCTCTTTCTTTGCTTCCCTGCCATTCTCCATCCGTCCTCTTTCTCCTTCTCTCTTTTCTTCCTCTCCTTTCCCGTCCTTCTCCTCTTCCGTCCTTCTCCCCTTTCCCTTCCTCTCCTCACTCTGTGCTTCTCTTCCTCCCCCCTCCCCTCCCCTTCCCCCTCTTCCTCCATCCCTTCTCTCCTTCCCTTCGACGACTTTTTCCATCGAAAAACCGTCCTTCTCTCCTTCCCTATCTCTCTCCCTCTCTCCTTCACTCCATCTCTATCCTTTTCTCCTCCTTGTCTCCTGCCATCCCTTTCCTTCTTCTCTCCCTCCGTTCCTCTTGCTTTAAAAAACCCCGCTCTCTCCCTCCCTCTATCCACCCCTCCCTTTCTGCTCCGTCCTCCGTCCCTTCTCCTTTCTCCCCTCCGTCCTTCTCCCTCCTCTTCCTTTTCTCTCCTTTGCTCTCACTCCTGTCCCTCACTGTCCCTCTCTCTCCTTTCTTCACTCTCCTCTCCCTACATCTTTTTCTTCCTTCTCTCTCCCTCACTCCTTCTCTCCTTCACTCTCCCTCCTTTCCCTCGATCCTTGTGTCTTTCCCTCCCTGTCCCTCCTTCCGTTCTTCTCTCCTCCTCCTCTTTCTTTCTCTCCTTTCCTCCCTCTCCCTCTCGTCCTTCTTTTCCTTCCCTCTCCCTCGTCGTCGTCTGTCTTTTCCTTTTCTTTCCCTCCATCTCTCCATCCGTCCTTCTTCTCTCCTTTCCTCCCTCTCAACTTCCCTCTTTCTCGCCTTCCCTTTCTCCTCTCTCACTCTGTTCTTCTCTCCCTTCCTCCGTCCTTCTCTCCGTCCTCTGCTTCCCTTGCTCCATCTCCCTCTCCTTCAAACCCTCTCTCAAACCGTCCTTCGCTCCTCTACCCCCCCCCCCCCCCCCCCCTCCTCTCTCTCTCTCTCCTTCCTTCCTTCTCTATCTCCATCCCTCCCCTCTCTCTCCCTCTTTTCTTCTTCTCTCTTTATCCCGCTTTCTTCCTCCCTCCTGTCCTTCCTTTCGTCCTTGTCCGTCCTTCCATTAGAGAAAGAAAACGCAAAAGAATAAAAAAGTAAAATATTTTCTAATTTGCGTTTCTCTTTTGGCGTTTTTTGTTTTTAGTTTTATTTTACTTTTATTTGTGTGTGCGTGTGTGTGGTGTGTGTGTTGTGTGTGTGTGTTGTGTGTGTGTGTGTGTGTGTGTGTGTGTGTGTGTGTGTGTGGTGTGTGTGTGTGTGTGTGTGTTTTTCCGTTTTCGGTTTTGTCTTTTGCCTTTGTGTTTTGTGTTTTTCATTTTTTCCATTTAGTATTTTTCGTTTTTTGCTTTTTGTCGTTCGCAGTTGCATTTTGGGCTTTGTTTGGGTTTTTGTTTTCCTTTGTTGAGTTTTTCGTTTCTTGTTTTGGCGCTTTTTTGGCTTTTTTGTTTTTTGCGTTTTGTTGTCTTTTGTTTGTGGATTTTCTCTCTTGCGTTTTTTTGTTCGGAGTTTTGCGTTTTTGAGTTTTGGATTTGATTTTTCCACTTTGGCTTTTGCTTTTTTTTGCGTTTTGCAATTGGCGTTTTGTGTTTGTGTTTCGCGTTTTCTGTTTTTGTGTTTTTGCGTTGTTTGCTTGGCGTTTTGTATTTTGCAAAGCCCAAAAGGCAAAGTGGAAACACAGAACGCGAGACGCAAAACGCAAAACACAAGACAAAAGACGCAAAAAGAACACACACACACACACAAAATGCAAAACGCAAAGCAAGGAGTCAAAACGCAGGAAAACGCTATATGCAAGAAGCAGAACGCTACACAAAAAACGAGAACGCAAACCGCAAAACAACAAACGCACAACGTAAAATGCAAAACGCAAAACAAAAACGCAAACACGCAAAATGAAGACAAAACGCAAAAAGCAAAACGAAAACGACAAAAGAAAAATGGAAAGACGCAAAAACGCAAAACAGAAAATGCAAACCCCAAACTGCAAAACGGCAGACACAAAACGCAGAAGCAAAAAACCCAAAGAAAAGACGCCAAAAATGCAAAACAAAAAACCGCAAAACGCCAAGCACAAATTACATAAACGGAAAACGCATAGAAGAAAAAACGCCAAAAAGCAAAACGCAAAAACACAAAACGTAACACGCAAAGAGAAAAACAAAAGACAAAGAAAAAAAAAAAAAAAAAGAAAAGAAAGAAAAGAAAAGCAAAGCAACACACAAAAAACCCGCAAAACCCAAAACGGAAGGGAGAACCAGAATTTTTGTGTCGCCGTTTCTCGTTTACTGTTTTTTTTTTTTTTTTTTTTTTTTTAGGTTTACGTTTCCAGGTCTTTATTTTTTTATTTATTTATTTTTTGTTTTGAGTTTATCACATTTTATGTGTTTCATGTTTCGCTTTGTGGAGTTTTTGTTTTGTGTTCCGTATATGCGGTTTGCATTTTGCTGTTTGATTTTTTTTGTCTTTGAGTTCTGCTATGCCTTTTGAGTTTTAACGTTTCGAATTTTGTGTCTTATGTTTTGGTTTATCCGTTTTTTTTCCTGTAGCATTTTTGTTTTCCATTTTTCCTATCGGGCTTTATGTTTTACGTTTTACATTTCGCGTTTTCTTTTTTTTTTTTTTTTTTTTTTTTTTCATTTTTTTGGATTTTTCGTTTTACAGTTTCCATCTTTTGTTTTGTAATTTCTCTTTCTTATTTTCTATTTTGCGTTTTCCGTTTTCCTTGAGCGTTTTGCATGTTCGGTTTTTTCCAGTTTCCAGTTTAGTCTTGTTCTTTTTTTGCGTTTTGTGTTTTCTTTTTCTCTTTCTGCGTTTTCCATTTTCTATTTTGTCTTTCCCGTTTTAGTTTTCCTTCTGTTGAGTATTTTTGCTTCTTGCGTTTTGTGTGGTTTACTTTTTCTTTTTTTTTATTTTCTGTTTTGTGTTTTTTCTTTTTCCGGTTTGCGTGTTTTGCTACGGGATTTGTCTTTTCTGTTTAGCATTTTGTTGCCTTTTGTATTTTGCGTTTTCCCCTAATTCGGATTACGTTTTCTAGTTTGGCGTTTTACATAAGTCTGTTTGTTTTTTATGATCCAAATATAACACGCAAACACCCTTTTTTTTTCGGAGCTTTTGGAGCTCTGATGCTTTCTTCTTTCAGCAGCAGCCATATTTTATTTTAAAAATTTGCCAATAGTGAAAAAAGACCTCATGGCACAACGTCACAGATAAAAGAAGGATTTAAAAAAACGTCACTGCACGTCACAGAATGGGGAAAAAAAAACGTCACGACACAAGGTCACTGATGAAAAAACAATGAAAACAGACACGACACAAAGTCACAGATAAAAAGAAATATGAATGAAAGAAAAAGAGAGAAAAATAAAACCGTCACGGCACAGACAAAAGAATGACGAATGTAAAAAAAAAATGTCATGGTACACGAGGAGGAGAGAGGCAGGGAAGAAGAGAGGTTAGTGTTTGGTTTCAGAGGACAGAGGGAGAGGTTGGGAGATAGAGAGAGGAGAGAGAGAGAGAGAGAGAATTGAGAGAGAATTTTGCTTTTTCAGGGTGATTGCTTTTCGACTCAAAGAATTGTCTTTCCTCTAAATCTTCCAGGTATTATTCAGGACACAACCCACACACGTTGCCCCCCCCCCCCCCTCCCCCACAGCAGACACCCCACCCACACACCTTGTAATAGCCTGTGTCCCCTCCCCCTCCCCCCCCCCCCCCCCCCCCCCCCCCCCCCCCCCCTCCCGCCCCCCACCCCCCCCCCCCCCCCCCCCCCCCCCCCCCCCCCCCCCCCCAATTTCCCCCCCCCCCCCCCCCAGTAGTTCCCCCCCCCTACCCCTAGGCCCCCCCCCCCCCCCCCCCCCCCCCCCCCCCCCCCCCCCCCCCCCCCCCCCCCCCCCCTCCCCATCCCCCCCCCCCCCCCCCCCCTCCCCCCCAGACGAGGGACAGATTGATACCACCAGAAGAGGACGCATCCCCAACGACCCCAATGGAATGGATCTGTCCTATAACCAGTGCATTTCATCATGCCTTTTAGACTGTGATCTGTCGGCGAGATATACAATATTGGAGGACTTGCAGGTGACGTTGTCTCTGATCTGGAACTCCCCAGTCACAACACTCTCAAAGTTGTGGTTTCATTCTTTTGAGGTGACTTTCAGGACACAACCCACACACGTTGCCCCCCCCCCCCCCCCCCCCCCCCCACCCTGTTTGATTCCCCCCTAACCCTAGTAGTTTTGGGGCAGCTTTGATGGCATCAGCATGCCTGTGCTGTTCTGAACTGGCCATTGTGATAGAAGTAGGCTCCTGGGATTGTGTCTGATTACTGACGTGTAACAGTTTGTTTTGAAGACATTGCACTGATAGAATTATCTATCGGTTTTTCTCAATTTGCCTTTGAGAACCTGACCGTTTGAAGTCTTTTTCCTCCAAAACGGATTCGTCGGTAGCAAAAGCACTGGATCACGATATGCTCCCAACGCAGTGGAAAGGGTCCAACTCTGTCTTTGTGCAGACCCTTACTGCTCACTTCATGGAGTCTTTATGTGTTTTTTTTTTTTTTTTGCGTTTTGCGTTTTTGGTTTTTTCCGTGTTTACACATTTTGTCTTCCATTGTCTCTGTGCGTTTGTATTTTGCATTTTTTCTGGTTTGATGATCCAAATATAACACGCAAACACCCGAACTCCGAGAGCTTTTGGAGCTCTGATGCTTCTTCTTCAGCAGCCATATTTTATTTGCCAATAGTGAAAAAGACCTCATGGCACAACGTCACAGATAAAAGAAGGATTTAAAAAAAACGTCACTGCACGCACGAATGGGGAAAAAAAAAAACGTCACGACACAAGGTCACTGATGAAAAACAATGAAAAAAGTCACGACACAGTCACAGATAAAAAGAAATATGAATGAAAGAAAAAGAGAGAGAAAAAATAAAACCGTCACGGCACAGATGTAAAAAAAAAAAAAATGTCGTGGTACACGACGAGAGAGAGAGGCAGGGAAGAAGAGAGGTTAGTGTTGGGTTTCAGAGGACAGAGGGAGAGGTTGGGAGAGAGAGAGAGAGAGAGAGAGAGAGAGAGAGAGAGAGAGAGAGAGAGAGAGAGAGAGATCAGATGATGAGAGTGCTTTTCGACTCAAAGAATGTCTGTATGTATGTGTGTGTGTGTGTGTGTGTGTGTGTGTGTGTGTGTGTGTGTGTGTGTTGTTTTCTTTTTTTTCTGTTTTTTTGCGGTTTATTTGACGTATTCCGCTTTGCAGTTTGGGTTTTGTTTTGTGTGTTCTTTGCATTTCGTGTTTTTTGCTCTGCGTCCTGTTTTAAGTGTTACGTTTTGCGTATTCCACTCTGCGTTTTTTTTGTGTTTTGTTTTGGGACAAGCGTTTTGATGCTGCCTTTTGTATTTTGCGTTCTGAATTTTGAGATTTCAGCTTTGTGTTGTGTGTGTGTGTGTGTGTGTGTGTGTGTGTGTGTGTGTGTGTGTGTGTGTGTGTGTGTGTGTTTTTTTTTGTTACTTTCCGTTTTGTGTTTTGCGTTGTGTGTTTATACGTTTTGTGTTATCTGTTTTGTGTATGTTTTTGCGTTTTGCATATTGCGTTGCACATGTTCTAGTATGTATTTTTCCCCCTGTTATCCGATTCATGATGTAATATGCCAATCGCTTTCATTTCATGCAGGATACCTTTGTGGCTGACCCGATCAAAAGCTTTGAGGAATACAGAGCAATTGATTGACGGTAGTAGAGTCTGTTGGGATAAATCATGAAATAAGTTGATTAGATCATCCATCTTTCTTCGATTTTACCGACGCAGCTAAGCAATGAAAATCGGTCGAGAATTATCACATTTCTATTTTGCAGCAGCCTTTAATGCAAAGGATTGATGTGCGCAATTTTGCATATTTTAGGAAATTTTTGCTTCATTTAGAGTGCTATTGAAAAGACAGGTTAGAGGGTTTAACTATTTTGTTGTGAATTGGGTCAGGTCCTACGGCTTTGTTTTTGTCAAGGTTTCGAATGATATTTTCACCTTCAGGGTGTAATCTCTCTGTAGTAGACTGGTTAATGAAAAAGTCGTTGAAAATATCAGCTTTCTCTTTACTTGTGTTAGTGTCCATACCCTTCTTTTGAAGAAAAGATTTAACTGGTTTTCCAAAATCACCTGAACTTAAGATTTCAGTTTCCAATTCCTCTGTGTGTATGCCAACTGTCTTTTGCTTTTCTCTGGATATGACATAGTTTCGAAATTGTCGAAACCTGAACCAGTTTTGTGGATTTTCTGGCGTTCCTCAATTAACAGTCGAATTTCATCTTGAGGATAAACAGTTCTAACGGGCATACACGATGCTGCTTTTTCTAATATTATGTCCGAAAACATTTTTGCACTTTCATCAATTGCACTGTTATAAATAATTTCATCCCAGTTCAGTTCGTTAAGCGGTTACCTGCCTATATTAAGTTTATTATGGACCACTACAAATAGCTGGCAAAACTTCCATTGATTATATAATATTGGGGCTCTGGGTGGTACAGAACTTTAAAATGAATCTGTTAATTCAGTTATTCTTGTTAGCGGTTAACAAAGTGGGGTGATGGTATGTTGAAATCCCCTAGAATAAAAAAAATCTTATCTTGTGTTTATTTGCTTTGTGAATACTTCCTCGTATCTGGGGGTATTAGAACTTGATTTTTTATAAAAGGAACCAATTGTCAAACTTGTTTGTCTCTATCCAAGCAGCCTCCTCAAGACCATCAACCTGGCAGATTTACTCGAGGTCTGCAGTACAGATTATTTCTTGTGGGTCATAAAGGCCTGTCACGCCTGATTAGAGGATGAAATATAATATATACGCAAAAAAAAAAAAAGTACTGTGAAAAAAATCGATTGATTGGAAGCAGAGTATAACCAATGTGACATAATCACTGTTTCTAAGACTTGACTTTCTGATTCCATCACTATATATATATATATATAACTGTCAGTGAAATCAGAAAGTCATCTCAGAAACAGTGATCTTTGCCAAATCATTACTATAATGATGGAAGAATTGTTAACCTGCACTTGTTTTCCCCCCACTACTTAATTGTTCAGCATTAAACAGTGATTATGTCACATTTGTTATACTCTGCTTGCAATCAATCGATTTTTTTTTCACAATATTTTTTGCGTTGACAAGCCAATGGTACAAATCTTAATATCACCAAAAGTTTTGACGAGAGGGAAATCGTGTGTCTTATTTCTAATTTTGAAGTTGAGCCCATAAGAATCTAAAAACGAATGCTTATTCAAAATACAGTTACGTTGTTGTAAGGGACGCTCTAATATGGACAAAGACAACATCACATCAAATGAACAATATGATCACAACTTTTCATCCACCTTGTAAATTAAAATGGACACAATCCTTTAACTGGAAAACAAATATACAAAACAGACTGTGACTGAGCTAAGAATTTTACATAGAAATATTTGTTTGTACGTAAGCTTTGCAGCGCTCTGCACTTTCTGTCACGACGATATCCCACCTCTTGTGGAACTGTGCTTTTGGCTACAACCAGCAAACTGGATTACATATGCATGTCCAGAGTGCCTTTTCAGAGTATTTGGTTGTGTTCAGCCAGAGAAGACACAATAATTCATTATATTGCTTGCTATATTTCACATTTTACAAAAGTAAGCTACAAAGTACTACTCCTAACATTACCTTCAAAAAAAGTGCTTAGAAAACAGTTTTTTTGCTGAGAAAATATAAGCACATAATAAGTGGAACCCTTAGATAAATGGCTACCATGTATGGCTTTAACTGAAGAATCTGACAGCTCATAAGAGTTGCCGAAGCGGCAAAATAGTATATGACCGAAACCTGTAAATAATCAGCATCCTATTTGTCATGCTGATAGTATCATACTCATACTGTATACTTTTCTTTGTGATTCATTGTGATTCATGAAGTATCATTGTTCATTCATTGAAATGATTGAAGTGTGTGTTTAAGGAATTGTATGTGGTGCATGGGGATGGGGGGGGGGGGGGGGGGGGGGGGGGGGGGGGGGGGGGGGGGGTGGGGGGGGGGGGGGGGGGGGGGGGGGGGGGAGGGGGGGGGGGGGGGAAGGTCTGTGTTGGGGAAGGGAGGGACACAAAAGTCCCTGATTTATATTTATTTATTTCATGGGGACTTGTTGAAACACATATATAGAAGAGAAGAGGCTCCAAGCACTTTTGTGAGAGTAGATAAGCGATGTGTAGTTAGAGCAGGTGTGAGTGTTTTCATGATTATAAAATGAATAGTTGTGAGGTTGTTATTTCATCTGAAAAATAAAAACGCATGGAGAAAAAAGTGTATGATGGCATACTATGAAATACACAAAGTATGGCTAGATTTTATCCCAAATGTACTGCTGCATAAAATGGGAATTAATCATATGAATCAACGTTAAGTATTGTAAAACAAAATATGACATGAAAAAGCAATTTGAGTATTTCTAGTAAAAGCAAAAAAAAGGTGCAATTCAAGGCTTCATTTTACCACAAAACTGTCATGCTATATCTAATAGTATGAAATTTCTTTTTTTTAAAAAAGACATGAACGCGGCCAACACTGCGTCAATGCTTATGACCTACAAACAGAGACAGATTGACCAACAATACTGAGAGGGAAGACATAAGCTCCTGTCATTTGAAATTCCCTGCCATCCTCTCAGAAACATTCAGAACATGAACACGTTGAAAACTGAACTTTGTTTTCATCTAAAGGCGCATGGGGCGCAAAAGTGTATGATGGCATACTATGAAATGCACGAAGTTTGCCTAGATTTGATCCCAAATAGAACCATAGAAAATTTCGAACACTTTCAAAACTGAGCTAATGGCGTACCTGTATTGTGAAACGTATAACTCAAATTATCAACCTAAATCAGAACTCACTGGAGTCTTCTTGTTCACATTTGCAAAATTGTTAGGTGCCTTGTACGCTTTGAGCCTATTATTAACCCCTTCACTGCGACAGTATAATAGCACATTTGAATATCTGCATGCCGTGGTAAAAATTAAGCTTTTTTGTGGGTAGATTCAATAAAATGGTCACTTATTTCTCGACAGATCTCTTTGATTTTTTTGCATGTTTGTTGTTTATGCATTTGTCTACAAATGGCTTGATTATATTAGTATAGCAGAAATTGACATAAAAAAAAAAAAAAAAAGTTGCCAAAAATAACAGTTTTCGAGTATACACAAACACATTGCGCCAAACAGAATGAATCAACACACTGAAAAAGTGGTCTTACTATAATAAATAGTAAGACCACTTTTTCAGTGTGTTGATTCATTCTGTTTGGCGCAATGTGTTTGTGTATACTCGAAAACTGTTATTTTTTTGGCAACTTTTACTCAGTCATTAAAATCTCAAGGAATGTGTTGTTCTTGATGATAATCTGCTCATAATAGTACTATTTTGGTTTTTTTTTAGGTAAAAAGGGGCATAATCATGCTTTTTCACGGTATGTTCACTTACATGTACATTACTCATCCATTTGTTGTGTTTGTTAGAGATTTTTTTTGTGGATTACTTCTTTATACCCTTGTCTACAATTTCGCATCATTCCTATTTGGTTTTGTGGGTTATGATGATGGTTCACACTAATAATAATAAAATAAAATGGACAATATAGACATGTCATGAACAGAAATGGAACCATAATTTCTTTTTCGTTTTGCGTTTTCCGTTTCGCTCTTTGTTTCTTGTGCACTTTTTGTTCTGCCTGCTGCTGCGTTTTTGCGTTTTTTTTTTTCCTTTTTTTCTTTCTTTTTTTTTTTTTTTTTTTAATGAGGGCTGTTTATCAATTGCCATTTTCTTTTCTTTTCTTTTTTTTTTTGAATGGCTAGCGTTTTTCATGTTACCTTTTGCCCGTTTACGTTTTTGAGTTTTGCGTATTTCGTTTTCTTTTGCAATTTGATGCATTTTCCGTTTTATTTCGGTTTTGCATTTGCTGTTTTACATTTTTTTGTTTTGCATGTTGTGTTCTGCGTTTTGGGTTTTTCCGTGTTTTCGTTTTTTTTCCCGTGTTTTCTTTTTCGTTTTGTGTTTTCCGTTTCGCTCTTTGTTTCTTGTGCACTTTTTGTTCTGCCTGTTGCGTTTTTTTTTTGTTTTTTGTTTTTGTTTTTTTTTTGTTTTGTTTTGACTTTGTTCTGCGTTTTTACGCTTCACTTTAAAAAATTTTTTTTTTTTGCGCTTTTTCTGTGTTGTTTCGCGGTGTTTTTTTGTGCTTTCCCTTTTGCGTTGTCCGTTCTGTCCGTTTTGTCCGTTTTGGGTTGTCCGCTGTGTGTTTTCCAACGTTTGAATTTGTCTTTATTGTTTTGCATTCTCTGTTTTGGCATTTGCAAGTTTGTTTTTTACTTGTGTAGTGTGTTCCACGTTGACAAGACAGTATTATTCTGATTTGCATTTTTCTTTCTTTTTTTTTTTTTTTTTTTTTTTTTGATGTTTCTTCCATTCCATTTAGTGTTTTTCCGTTTTTTCATCTTTTAACTTGTATTTCTCTTGCGTTTTGCGCTTCGCTTTTCAAGTTTTGCGTTCTTGTTTTGCGCTTTGCAATCTGCGTCCTGCGTTTTAGTTCTGCGTATTTTCTTTTGCGATTAAAAAAAAAATTATTTTATTAAATCTTTTTTTTTTGGATATTTCGCTTTTCCATTTTGCGTTTTTCGTTTTGCATTTCTTGTTTTGCGTTTTGCCACTTTCGTATTTTGTTTCTACTGTTGCGTTTTGCGTTTTCCTTTTTTGACATGTGTGCTTTGCGTTTTTTTTTTTCGTTTTCCTTTTCGTTTTCTCTTTCTTCTCATTTGCGATTTTTGTTTTAGGTTTTGCTTCTGTTTTCCGGTTTGCCTTTATTGTTTTGCATTTCCCTTTTTTCGTTCTCTCTTTTTCTTTTTCGTTAATTTCCGGTTTCTTTCTTTTTTTTCTTTCTTTTTTTTTTTCTGTGTTGTGTTTTCCGTGTTGTGTTTTGCGTTGTGTGTTTTGTTTTGCTGTTTGTGTTCTGTTCTGTGCTTTGCGTCTTGTGTTTTGCGGTTTGCTTTTATTTTTGTGTTTTCTCTTTTTTGCGTTTTTTTTTTTTTTTTTTTTTTTTTTTTTTTTGCGGTTTGCCTGTTTTGCTTTGGATTTTGCGTTTTCTGTTTAGCGATTCTAGGCATTTTGCGTTTTCTTTCTTCTTTTTTTTTGATTTGGGTTTGTGTATGGCATTTTCTGGTTTGACGTTTTGCATCTTGTGTGTGCGTATGTGTGTGTGTGTGTGTGTGTGTGTGTGTGTGTGTGTGTGTGTGTGTTTTTTGCATTTTAAGTTATTCATTTTCCCTTTTATTTTCCCTGTTCCATTTTGCACTTTCTGTTTAACTTTGTGCGTTTCGCGTTCGGTGTTTACTATTTTCCGTTTGGCATCTTATATTTTGCTTTTTTTTTTTTTTTCCCCCTCTTAATTCTTTTGTGTGTTATTCGCGTTTTTGTTTTTGCGTTTTGTCTTTTCCGTTTTGTATTTTTTCTTTGCATTTTGCATTGTGTTTTTGTGTTTTCCGTTTTGAGTTTTCCGTTTTCCGGGTTTGCGTTCATAGTGCTGTGTTTTACATTCTATTTTTTTTCCTATTGCTTTTTTTTATGTTTTGTCTTTTTTCATTTTGCTTCTTGCAAAAGGGAAAACGATTCTTTTGCTATTTTGATTTCCGTGTGTGTTCCGTGTGTGTGTGTGTGTGTGTGTGTGTGTGTGTGTGTGTGTGTGTGTGTGTGTGTGCGCGCGTTTGTGTGTGTTTTGTGTATTGCTTCTTAGTTTGCATTTTCCGTTTTGGGTCCAGCGTTTTGGTTTTTTGCATTGTTTATTTACATTTTGCATATTGTGTTTTGCGTTTTGCGCTTTGAGTTTTGAGTTTGATCGCTTTCCCCCCCCCTTTGCACATTCTTTTTGAGCATTTTACGTTTTTTTTCCATTTTTCTTTTTTGCATTTTGCCTCGAATGTATTGCTTTCCGTTTTGGATTTTGTGCTTTACATTTTGTCCTTCAGGTTTTGTGTTTTGCATCTCGCGTTTTTTGTTTTGTATTTTTTTTTATTTGCATTTTGCGTTTTTTGTTTTGTTTTGTTCTGCGACTTCCATTTTTTGTTTTTTTAAAGTTTTCCGTTTTAAGACCAGAAAAACACTTAAGTGGAAACTTCGTTGGATGGCAACACTCCAAAACATACCCAGGCCCCCCACCAGCACAAACCTCTGACATTTTCACTCAACTGTTTTAAATCCCAGTGGTACCCTCCAACAAATCCAGCGAAGTTGAATTCTACATAAAACAATGCAAAAAGGACATCAGCCAAATCAAATCCAAACATGTCTGACATTACAAGGTCCATAGAAAGAAATCAAATGGTTAATGGTTAGTGACATAGTCATCAAGCCAGCAGACAAGGGTGTTGCAGTTGTGGCCTAGAACAAACAACTGCACGTAACAAGCACAAAAATAATTGTCATACACAAATTTCTACACACCACTCATTAATCACCCCCCCTGCCACAACACCAGAAACTCATCTCAAACTCAATCAAAGAAGAAATCAAACTCAACAACCTATTGACCACAGCCTGATCATGACAGACATTAAAACAGCCCGCCTTCTCTATTTCATAGTACTGTCTCCTCATCCCTCAATCAAAGAAGAAATAAAACTCAAAAACGTATTCACCACAGCCAAACCCCCTGATCATGACAGACACTAAACAGTCCACCTTCTACATTCTTCCCAAAATACTCAAACGAAAACATGTGCTTGCACTGTCTTCACGGAACACATTTAACAGTACTTTCTCCTTCAACCACACAGAGCTTCCCCACATACATGCATGTAAGAGACATGCATCCTCAACTTTGCCCAGACCTTCCATCTATCATCCATGCTACACCATTTCCAATACATCACCATTCTTAAACAATGCTTTTCACTCTCAAGGTTTCTCACTTTCACACGCCCCATCCAACCTCCAAAACACCACTCTCATCACCACCACCACAAAGATTCTCTTCCAAGCCAACCGCAAAGTCATGTTGGCACATATAAAAACACTCAGTTCAACCAGTGTTTCAACTTTCTCCAACATTTCAAACAACAAACCATAATTATCATGCCTACAGCCTCTGCCTCCATAACTCAGACAGTAATCCATATACAACCACTGCAAACCAGACCAAACAAGACAAACGATCACAATTACAAAACAAACACAAAACAATTCGCCCTGACCAAACACACAATCACACAATCCTGACCCCACACACACAATCCTGACCCCACTACCACATCTGATCACCACCACCACCTTTGATTTTGGCTGATGTCTTTTTTGCATTGTTTTATGTAGAATTCAACTTCGTTGGATTTGTTGGAGGGTGGTTTGCGGAGCACTGGGATTTGAAACAGTTGAGTGAAAATGTCCGAGTTCTGTGCTGGTGGGGGCCTGGGTATGTTGTCAAGTGTCGCCATCCAAGGAAGTTTCCTAAAGAATCTTTCCACATCAAGGTGGTTCCGGTATGTATTGGTTGTGGTCTGAATTGGGCTGATTTTTAATCCTTTTACCCAGACTGATGGCATTAGAAAATGGGGGCACACCCCTCTCCTTTGCATTACTTTTAACGTCTCTCAACCATCGTCAGGAGACAAATCTACATTTGGGTAGCTATATAGGGGGACATCAGTCAATATTTCAATCCATCCCTTTTTTGGGGAGGAATTTTGTTTTACACATAGTGAATAAACATATTTTTAAATTCGCAGACAAAGTATAGGCATCTTTAGCTCGATTTTTTTTTTCTAATTGATGACAAACCATTGCAACTCAACAAAATACAATAATTCTTCATCCACTCTCATGGCATACAGACCAATAAATTAGTACAAGCTGAGTGGGACCAGAAAGTAGCGGCACGACAGGAAGGACTCTTCACCCCCCGGCGTAAATATTGTGTCGGACACATGGTACCAACGTTCCGCGACTCGATAATCAGAAGACCAAAACAAGATACTGGCAGCAGAAAGGGAGACTAGTACAAGTACGGCTGCTTAGCCATAAAAAACTGGTTGTCTCCATTCGAAAACTTATTCAAAAGGGAGAGCTTCAATCTCCGACTACCCTGCTCTCTATTATAAAGCAAAGTGCGAAAAATATCCGCCCAAAGTAGCCAATAAAATATGGGACATTGATTATTTGAAAGCTCGACTGCAACGAATAAATTATTTCACCAACACAACGGTTACAATTTCCACATGTTCGCACAGACAACGAAACATTCGTAACCCCAGTTACATCATATGTCGGAGCACCATTCAAATAAGATATGACTTTTAAACCGCCCGTTCAAACACGGAAAGAAGCGAAAATGTACACATTCAAATCGTAAATAAAGAAAAAGATAACAGCTTGTGGACTGGGGATGAAAAGCTAAGTCATCGTTCCGGCCCAACGAAGGGTGAACGCCACCGACCACGACTCGGACGTCTCATAACGAAGTGAAGACAATGTCTGGAAGACTTCAACGAAGATACCAGCTGGAGGTGAAACTCAGCAGCCAAGGTTCGACTGACTCTCTTTTCCCAGTCCCATGCAAGGTAACACAACTCACCCATCGAAAGGTGACACATGACACTAGCCGCTGCACCACGTGCAAAACACACCCCCAAAGGATCTACACGAGACAGCCTTGCTCACGGAAGGTGAAGAGAAAAGAAAAAAAAAAAGAAAAAGAGAAAAAAAAGGAAAAAAAAAAAAAACACGAAAGCTTAAAGTGAATTGTTGGATGATGAGAAAAAAAAAGTCGCGGACGACACGCGCTTTCTGTGTCTTAACAAGCTCGCAGAACTGACATATAACTTACCCAAGAGAAAAAATTCCATTTGACCCCCCAAACAAATGTTCGTCTGTGACACTTTGCCTCTCTCATTCCATCCATCTCTCCTTCCCTCCAGCTCTCCCTTTCTCGCTCTCTCCCTCAGTTCCTCTCTCCTCCCCTTCCTCCCTCCCTCTCCCATCCTCACCTGCCCTCCATCTCTCCATCCGTCCGTCTCTTAGTTAGTGTGAAGGGCGTCTTTCTAGTGTGGAGGGTGTGTCCTTAGTGTGGAGGGTGTGTACTTAGTGTGGAGGGTGTCTTTCTAGTGTGCAGGGTGTGTCCTTAGTGTGGAGGGTGTCTTTCTAGTGTGGAGGGTGTGTACTTAGTGTGGAGGGTGTGTACTTAGTGTGGTGGGTGTCTTTCTAGTGTGGAGGGTGTGTACTTAGTGTGGAGATTGTGTACTTTGTGTGGAGGGTGTGTACTTAGTGTGGAGGGTGTCTTTCTAGTGTGCAGGGTGTGTACTTAGTGTGGAGGGTGTATACTTAGTGTGGAGGGTGTCTTTCTAGTGTGGAGGGTGTATACTTAGTGTGGAGGGTGTCTTTCTAGTGTGGAGGATGTGTACTTAGTGTGGAGGGTGTCTTTCTAGTGTGGAGGGTGTCTCCTTAGTGTGGAGGTGCACATTGTGTGGAGGGTGGTCTTTCTAGTGTGGAGCGTGTGTACTTAGTGTGTGGAGATTGTGTTGAGGGTGTGTACTTAGTGTGGAGGGTGTGTACTTGGTGTGGAGGGTGTCTTTCTAGTGTGCAGGGTGTGTACTTAGTGTGGAGGGTGTGTACTTAGTGTGGAGGGTGTCTTTCTAGTGTGGAGGATGTGTACTGGTGTGGAGGGTGTCTTTCTAGTGTGCAGGGTGTGTACTTAGTGTGGAGGGTGTGTACTTAGTGTGGAGGGTGTCTTTCTAGTGTGGAGCGTGTGTACTTAGTGTGGAGATTGTGTATTTAATGTTGAGGGTGTGTACTTTAGTGTGGAGGGTGTCTTTCTAGTGTGGAGGGTGTGTACTTAGTGTGGAGGGTGTCTTTCTAGTGTGGAGGGTGTGTACTTAGTGTGGAGGGTGTCTTTCTAGTTTCGAGGATGTGTACTTAGTGTGGAGGGTATGTACGTATTGTGGAGGGTGTGTAGTTAAATGTGGAGAGTGTGTACGTAGTGCGGAGGGTGTGGAGTTAGTGTAGTGGGTGTGTAGTTTTGTGTGGAGAGTGTGTATAAGTGTGGATGGTGTGTAGTATGAACGGTGGATGGTGTGTGGTTAGTATGGTGGGTGTGTATTAGTGTGGATAGTGTGTACTCATTGTCAAGTGCGTGTACTTAGTGTGGGCTGCGCGTACTTAGTGGGGAGTGCGTGTACTTAGCAGGGAGGTTGTGTACTTAGTGTGGAGGATGAGTACTCAGTGGGTGTACTTAGTGAGGAGGATGTGTACTAAAAGTAGTTGTGAGGATGTGTAGTTAATGTGGTAGGTGTGTATTCAGTGTCGAGGGTGTTTACCGTGTGCAGAGGGTGTATAGTGTATGTAGTGTGGAGGGTGTGTACTCAGTAGGGACGGACGGCGTGTAACTAGTGTTGAGGGTGTAAACGTAGTGTGAAGGGTGTGTATATAGTATGGAGAGCACGTACTTAGTGTATATAGCGCGAGTACTTAGTGTGGAAGGCGTGTACTTATTGTGAAAGGAGTGTATTTAGTGTGGAGGGTGTATACGTGATGTGGAAGGTGTAGTTAGTTAGTCCGGAGGGCGTAATTTAGTGTGGAGGGCGTGTACTTTGTGTAGAGGTCGTGTACTTAGTGTGGAGCGCATGCACTTACTGTGAAGGGTGTGTACCTTATGTGGAGTACGTACACTTAGTATGGAGAGAGCGTGTAATTAGTGTGGAGTGCATGTAGTAGTGTGCAGGGCCTGTACGTACTTTGGAAAGCTTGTACTTAGTGTGGAATGCATGTACTTAGAGTGGAGGGTGTGTAGGGTGTGCACTTAGTGTGTAGGATGTGTACTTAGTGTAGAAGATGTCTAGTTAGTGTAGAGGGTGTTTCCTTAATGTGGAGGGTATGTGCGTAGTGTGGAGGGAGTGTACTTATTGAGGAGTGTGTGTACTTTGTGGGAGTACTTGGAGGAGCGTGTGTACTTATTGTGGAGTGCACGTGCTTAGCGTAAAGTGCATGTATTTAGCGTGGAGTATGTGTACTCAGTGAGGAGAGTGTGTGTTAGTGGAGAAGACGTGTGTTTAATGTGAAGGTCGTGTACTTAGCGTAGAAGGCGTGTATTAGTGTGGGAGGACGTGTATGAATGAAGGTCGTTACTCGGTGTGGAGGGTGTGTGCCTAGTGTAGAGGGCGTGTGCTAAGTGGGGAGTGCGTGTACTTAGTATGAAGTGCGTGTACTTAGTGTGGAGCGCGTGCAGTTAGTGTAGAGGGCATATACTAAGTGTGGAGGATGTGTACTTTAGAGTGGAAGGGGTGTGTACTTAGTGGGAAAGGGTACTCAGTTGCGAGTGCGTATTTTTAGTGTGGACTGTGGGTACTTACTTGGAGGGTGTGTACTTAGTTTGGAGTATGTGTACTTAATGGGGAAGTGCGTACATTTTGCGGACATTTTGCGGAGAGTGCGTTTGTACTTAGTGGGGACGTGTGTACTTGGTGAAAGTGTGTACTTAGTGGGGAGGAGTATGTGTACTTGTGGGGACGTAGTGGGGATGCGTGTAGTGTGGGGATTGTACTTAGCGGAAGGTGTGTACTTAGTGGGGAGGGAGTATGTGTACTACTTAGTGGGGAGTGCAGTATGTGTACTTAGTAGGGAGTGCGTGTACGTAGTGGGGATCGAGTGTACTTAGAGCGGAAGGTGTGTACTTAGTGCCGAGTATGTGTACTTAGTGGGGAGCATGTGCACTTAGTAGGGAGTGCATGTACTTAGTGGGGGAGGGTGTATACTTTGTGGGGAGTACATGTACCTAGTGATAGTGTACTTTCGGAGGGTGCGTGTACTTAGTGGGGATTGAGAGTACTTAGTGCGGAGGTGTGTACTTAGTGGGGAGTGTGTGTACTTCGTGGGAAGTGTGTACTTAGTGGGGAGTGAATGTACTCAGTGGGGAGTGTGTGTACTTAGTGGGGAGTGCGTGTACCTAGTGGGAAATGCATGTACTTAGTGGGGAGGGTGTACTACTTAATGTGGAGGGTGTATACTTAGTGTGCAGTGTGTGTAGTTAATAGGGAGGATATATACTTAGTGGGGGGTTATGCACTTAGTGGGAAGAGTGTGCACTTAGTGGGAAGAGTGTGCACTTAGTGGGTAGGGTGTGTACTTTGTGGGGAGGGTGTGTACGTGTAAGTAGTGGGGAGTGTGTACTTAGTGGGGAGGGTGTGTACTTATTGAGGGTGTGTACTTAGTTGGGAGGGTGTGCACTTGTTGGAGAGCATGTGTACTTAGTGAGGAGGGTTTGTACTTAGTGTGGTTAGTGGGGGTTGTGGACTTAGCTGGGAGGGTGCATTCACAGTGTGGAGGGTGCATACTTTGTTGGGAGGGGTATGTACTTAGTACGGAGAAGTGTGTCCTTAGTGTGGAAGGTGTGTACTTAGTGTGGAGGGTGTGTACTTAGTGTGGAGGGTGTGTACTTGGTGTGGAGGGTGTGTACTTAGTTTGGTGGTGGATATGTAGTTAGTGTGGTGGATGTATACTTAGTGTGGAGGGTGTGTACTGTAGTTAGTGTGGTAGGTGTGTCGTTAGTGTGGAGGGTGTGCACTTTGTGTGGATTGTGTGTAGTTAGTGTACTTAGTGTTCAGGGTGTCAAAGTTTTTCTATAGTCTGACCCAACTGCACGAACAAGAGAAGCAGACAAACCGCTATAAGGGATAGAAAGATATAAAGCAAAGAATGATCTGAAAAGTCTGCAGGGGCTGGAACAAGAAACGCGCACCACAACCGTGTCTGCTGCCTCTGTCTGGCATCATGGCTGGAATAAGTGAAGAGAAGCAGCAGGGAATCGACTCGGCAAAGAAGCATGCAAACAGCAGAGGAGATAGACTAAATCATATCATCATCATCATCATCATCATCATCATCATCATCATCATAATCATTATCGTCATCATCGTCATCATCCTCTTCCTCCTGCTCATCATCGTTATCATTGTCATCATTATTATTATCATTATTATTACCATGATCATGTTGTTATTTGTTGTTATTTTTATAATAATAATAATCATTATTATCATTATCATTAGTATTATAATTATTGTAATATTATTAATTTACTATTATCATTATTGTTGTTGTTGTCACCACTGTTGTTGTTTTTATGAGTACCTAGCAGCTCCTACATCGACTAGAGACCAAGCTGTAGGCGTTTTACAATCCACGCACTTCTTTACATAAAGTGGGCAGCCTGTCTGGCCGATGTCAAGTCAAGCCTGCTCACAGTAGACATGTAGTTTACCGAGTCATCCATTTCATAGCAGTCAGGGTTTGCCCCCTTTACTCTTTCGTTTTGTTGGTTTGCTTGCTTGTTTTAACACAAGGTGCATGCTATCCATACCAACGGCCGAACTAGTCTTCTGTACAGACTTTTGGTGATGGGATTTTAAAAGTGTGCGAGATATCATGCATGCATTCATACGCGGAACCTCGGTTCATAGTCTTTTTCGAAGGGCTTTGCGGGAATTAGAATCAGAACTAATGTTAACTCTGAGGTAAAGAAAAAATATCCCCAGTCTTGAAACGGCGTAGAAGAGATTTGAACCTGCAACCCGAGGATCACGTGTCCGGTGCTCCACCAGCCGAACTATTCGCACACCATGACCAAAAGACACAATCACAAGACCCGGACTGATGCCACAGAAAAAGCTCTATCGATTTTTCACTTATTACAAGACTAATATCTTCTGGGTTTCCATCCTATCAGCCGCCCTTCTCCTCCCCTCCTTCACCATCCGCACCTCTTTGCCCCTACTGGGGAGGCGAGATTAGCGTCCAATTAGCTGATGTTTCTCAAAGAACCATTTGTCCAAGGACCGGAATCAATAGAGAGTTATGGTAGTGGAGGGGAGGGAGGTGCAGGGGTGGCTGGGTGGAAGGGGGGGGGGGGGGGGGCAGAATTGGGGGCAGGGGGAATGGGGGTGAAAGAGGTGCAGTTGTTTCTGCTCTGGCGATTGGTGTCGTCGGAGATCGGTTGTTTCCCTTTACAGTGACCTTGTAAAGTCCCGTCGGTCAGCCAGTTGTGTTCTGCTGTTCCCATCTTCCTATTCCCTCCCCCGCCCCCTCCCAAAAACTTAAGGTGCATGTGAACACCACCTGATGTTGGCCCACGATGACTCAATACATTCAACTGAGGGCAGACTCTCTCTCTCTCTCTCTCTCTCTCTCTCTGAATAAAAAATACTTTGGATGAGGACTTCATAAAGCTCAACGCTTGATGAGCATGCATAGCACGTGCTCTGTCATTAGGGTACTCGTCTGTGTCAGGAACCCAGCCTGTTCAATTCATAATGCTTACAGCCCAACCGACAGCCAAAAGCTTTTTCACCACTGTCACCTCGTTAACCTCGTCGATATCAAAATAGATTATAAAAAAAAAAACATACACATGCAATTCCATTAAAACAGATTTTCTGAGAGCAAACCGTCGGAATTTTTTTTTGGAAACATTTTTACTAACTTTTTTTACAGAAAAAAAAGAAAAAAGGGTGAAAAAAACAACAACAACAACATCATTATCTTCCGACCCCCCCCCCCCTTCCCCGCCCACCCAAACAAACACATACCCACTCCCTCCCTCCTCATCCACTCTCCCCCTTCCCCCTCACCTCGTCAAGCTGTTGACAATATGTTGATCAGATATTGCTTGCACAAGTATCTATCTTTTAACATGGTTACAATGTAACAGCAAAGTATGCATATTTCAAAATTATATCAAATATATGCATGTCTGGGTGGACAGACCAATAAATATATACATACATACGCATATACAATAGAGAAGGAAATACAGAGAAGACAGCACGGATTGGACGTTGGTTAAGGAGCCGATAAGACGTTAAGGAGCCGATAGAATACAGATATTGTGAACTGTTTTCCAATAGTAATCATAATGAGTCTTATTGATAGTTTTAGTGATAAATTACATCGATAGAAAAAGAAAGGTTTACCACCATACAAACAGTGTCATGTGTCATGAAAAGGAAAAAGGTACCAGCATTCACCTCCTATTTACATGGAGGTTGATCAATCAGAGGAGACAAGTGATTCATATGTCTGCCATTCAGTGTGGAAATCTTTACAGTTTACATTTATGTAGGCATTATATATATTTTTCAATCTTGTATCGAAATTCTGTATGTTTTCAGAAAATCTGCTACATGTGGAAGGCTGCTTTTTAGTTTACATATGTGTTTTGCCAAATGAATGATGAAGTAGAAAATACAATCAATAGTGATCGTTGTATCAAATCCTAAGAGAACAAGTGTTTCTATCAGACGTATATTCTGGATATTGGTACCTTTCTCTGTTCAGTAAAAGTGTCCCACAAACGCTGAGCATAAGTACACTTCCAAAACATTATGGTCAATGCTATCTTTACACAGCCCACAGAAACTGCACCTGTCATTATTGACGACTCTGATTTCTTTAAAAATGATCTTCATCTGTGTATGTCAAGAGCGTGAAACTTCTCACAAAAGGCATTAAACGCTTAGAGGCAAAGGGACGTTGTTCGTAGTATAGAAGGAAGAAAAAAAACACCCGAAGGTGCTGGGGAGGACCCAGAGAAGCACTGTCTTCACCTGCCTTTAGAGCAGTCCTGCACCACCCTAGAGGCCTGCGCTGTGTTGACAATGGGTACAGGCAACGGATCAAATAGGTAATAGACCCATTAACCAGTGCGCCTTACCCACCGCACATGGTCGAACTGTGTCAAGTGGTCAGGTGACAGTTGACACCAAAGGTAGTAGGGGTTCGGACCTTCCCGAAAGTGAAAGGGGGAGGGACGTAACCACTGGACCTCGGTGCATCAAGTGAGCGCTACATACTCAGTCAGCTGAGGTCGCTTTGTAAACAGTAACTGAAGAGCAGGAGTCTTGGACTCGTTCAGATGGTATTGCCGTGGGGCACTGTTGGTTCTATTGTCAGGCTGGTTGAATGCGCGTGGACGTCGTCGTAGCTTTTCTCCAGGATAATTATTGTATTAAGTGACCCCCGAAGTCGGCGGGAATTTTGATGTCCATCTGGTGCCAAGTGTTTGTTTCCTAACCAGTTAGGTAGGGATGTGTGTAAATGCTGATGGGTGGAAGAAGTAATGTAGCGAATGGAGAATTCAGGGTACTTGTGAACAGGGGGGGGGGGGGGGGGGGGGGGAAGCAGCGAAGCAGCATGGACAAAGACATGGCCCGAAGGGAATCCTTTGTTTCCATCCCTATATAAACTGAGGGAGAACAACGTGAGGGAGAGAGGAGAAGACCACCACGAGAGAGAGAGAGAGAGAGAGAGAGAGAGAGAGAGAGAGAGAGAGAGAGAGAGAGAGAGAGAGAGAGAGAGAGAGAGAGGGGTGGGCAGGACTAGGGTCGAGAGAACGTGGTCTGGGAGATCGAAGAGACAGCAGAGTCTTAGGGTTGGAAGAGAAGAAGCCTAAGTGAAGCCCAGAGGTGGGTGAAGAGAGACAAACTGAATTTGAACCCAGAGGTGGGTGAAGAGACGAAGAAGAAGAGTTCTACGTCGAGATCCCAGAGACGACCACGAAGACCCAGTCCTGAAACCTGGAGCCAGTCAACCAAAGGCTTCACCATCAAGCAGTGCTGAAGAAGAAGACGTGAAGAGCTTTTTCAAGAACTGTGGTGTGGTGTGAAAGCGTGGTTGTGTGTGTGAAAACCTGGCCAGGTCAGAAGTCATTTTATTACAACCCGGGATTAGGAAGTATTGATCTTTTATGTATTGATTTGTTTATGTCGTGTAATTGGATTTTTCATGTTTGATTATAAGTAGCATAGAAATTGCATTTCGTGTGCTCAGTTGTGTCAGGAAAGAAACGAATGCGTGACATCCCATTCCCAGAGAGAGGTGAATGTTTGGTGGGCGCATGAGCGTGCATATGCGTGTATGAGTGCAGATATAACCTTGGTGTGCTACCTGATTGATAATACATCAACTTAGTGCACTTAAGCAATACCATCACGATTTCCCCGTCCTGGACAGTATACTATTCTGAGTTGAAAGCATTTGAGCTTTATGTCCACTATTTCATGAGCATGTAGGAAACATGATTCCCAGTCATGAGTTTGAGACAGTTTGAAATCCCATTTTTCGTATCACGGAGCTCTTAAAATTATCATCAATCAATATATCATAGTACATCTTTGAACCCTTATAAGTGGCGAACAATTTTTTTTATAGCAGAGAGAAGGACTGATACATCTATTTTTGTTATTATTCCAGTTGTCTTTATGTAATCGAGTACTGCGGACGAAAGTGAGAAAATCAATATGGACCTTAAAACTTCTGCATGAAAGAAACTGTCCATCATTATCGAAGAAATGTGCTAGATAGTAAACACATTGTTGGTTTCCCAACTTCAATACGTTTATTGTAGCACACTGGTTCGGCTAATTGTTCAGAAGAGTTCTGGGGCACACATTTGTAATAGAAAAGTTTACATGCTTCAAAAACATCTGCCCCAAATCGGTTGTATTTTGTAAATTTTGAAACAATCTCTGGACCATGTTTCTTCATCAAGGACCATTGAGGGAAGTTACTGAGTAGAATATTTTTCCACTTGTGCTCTGATCTTTCACCTCTACGAATCCAAGACACTTTCAAGCATGCGACAAAAGTTTTTAACTCGGGAAGACCGACACCTCCACTTTTTACACTTCTATGCGCAGTTTTTCGACTGATTTTGTCTGCTTTTTTTTTTAAAATTCAAACCAGTTTGAAACTTGGCCGTTTACAATAACGCAAAACTTTATATTTTTGTTAAAATATGCTTATACATTTACATATAATCTTTCTGGAAACCAAATGCTTTCAGTACTTTAGACATAGAATTCCAGTTAATCGAATCGAATGCCTTTTCAAAATCTACATTTAACAATAGGCCAGGTACATTATATTTATCTAAATAGGATATAGTGTCATATATCAATCTCAGATTATCACCAATATATCTATTTTTGTTGAATGCTGTTTGATCTTCATTTACAATCTTAGGCAATACATGTTTTATTCTGTTTGCAATACAAGATTATCCTATCTTATAAAACTACATTCAAAAGTGAAATTGGTCTCTAGTTTTTTTTTAAAAAAAATAAACTGCCGCGGTTTAACCCCTTTCGG
>JADBJO010000602.1:515000-560000 GCA_016801955.1 Conus betulinus | reverse complement strand
AAACATCTCTGAACAAGATTTTCATAAGTCTCCTGTAAAGTGTTTGACGTCTGACATTATGTACGTCTGTTAGAACATACTTTATAGTGAGTGGTACATCACAAAGAATGCATAACGGAGCTTCTTTGCCTAAAAGACACGAGTAGTATAAAATGAGCGGCCTGCGTGTAAACAGTACTTTACGGGACGCCTGTAGTACATGGTAAAAACTCAGGTGTGGACGGATTTGGAAGAGTTTGTCATCTGCGTGTTCCATTCTTCATGTCAGATCTCCCTGAACATAGGCATGGGTTTTGTGTCGGTTTGAAGGATGAAGTATCTGCTAAAACATATGTTTGACATTTTTAACAAGTTGATCAAGCACTTCATTTTCTCGAATGCCGACATGGCCGAAAACTAAGCAAAACCTATGTTATATCTATATGACCTCAAAAAGGTGAACAGTTTAATTTCAGCAGTAGAGAGTGATCGATTTTTCGGCACGCAATGGCCTCCAAAGCACAAAGAGAGTAAGAGAAAATGAGGAAATCTATATGTTTTGATGCAGAGACGAAATGTTTGTGAGTTACAGAGACCATTTGAAGTGCCAGGACCAACACCGAGAGCTCAGCAGTGCAGATGGAGCTGTCGGAACACATGTTCACAACATCTGTGTGACGGAGTTGTAGCGTAGTTTGCAGCAGAAGCATACATCCCTCCATTTCAGATTTGGATCCATCAGTAAATACGTTGTGAAAGGGTGCAAATTTAGAATAGGGTTCGGTAAATAATGTCGTGTATACCAAAAAGCTAGTGGAGTCTTTGCGACATGAGGCCAGATCAAAGCCGATCTCCATGCGGTCCTCATACTTACACTCATTTCATAATGAGGTTCACACAGTGTGTATCCTAAAGCCTCGGACACGGGAAGCGCCTGGTCTCCAACGTCATCTCGGAGTTGTCCAGACTGCTGGTAGAATTTTAAAATTATACCAACAGGAAACCGTAAGCTTGATCTCAACTAGAAATTATTATTTTAATTTCATTAAACACACATACACCATGCATACATGCAAACACATATGCGTACATGCACACATACGCACGCGCGCGCGCGCGCGCGCACACATACATACACACACACACACACACAGGTGCGTGGGCGCACATGCACACCCACACCCAAGGACGCGCGCGCGTGTGCACACACACACACACACACACACACACACACACACACACACACATATATACACACGCACACACACACACACACACACACAAACACACACGCGCGCGCTTACACACACACACACACACACACACACACACACACACACACACACACGTTTGCACGTACACACACGCGCGCGCTTTCCGCTATATAGTACACTTTGAGAGAGAGAGAGAGAGAGAGAGAGAGAGAGAGAGAGAGAGAGAGAGAGAGAGGCCAATGGCATATGCATCTTTATGATCATCATAATGTTAAAAATTCTCACCAACAATTCAGCGCAACAATACATGTCGTTGTTGAACTTTGTAACGAAACGTCAAAAATCAAGCGTTTTAAAACAAAAATCCCAAATCAAATTTTAATTAATATCCGATATTTAGTCACGAACGTGAATGAAATGCAGACTGGAATGCAGTTACAGGCAAATATTCCCAATATTCCTCTGAAATATTCCAGTAAAAGGAATTTCATCATGTAAAAAGTAACTGATGCAATACTTGTATTGTCTAACACTGCAAAAAAATCATCTGAAACTACATCACAACTGGACCCATGACTTTCAACACTTCTTCAAAAAATATGAAAGATGTGGAGTTTGAATGCATGTAAGCCTGTGCAAGAATGTGCTTAATACACGATGAAAATATAATTTTTATGTAAATTAAATGGCGCAGGATGCGTGCGTTTATTTGACAGTTGCTATAAAATGCATGAAGTTGTTTTTCCTTTGCCTTTTGAATAGATAGAAACTGTTAAACCTTGTCTATAAAGCATTTTGCTTGAATAAAACTTAGAGGAAAGTAAAATGTATTGTAAGAAAAAATGACTCTCAACAACTTCTGACAAGTACAGTAAATTGATTGGAAACTGTCATCTCTTAAAATCCGATGTGGCCGCACCAGCAAACACCGGGAGGGCTTATAGAATACGGACCTTGTCCCTACCTTGGCTTCTTGTCCACAGTCAATGATTTTGTAACTGAGAATCATCATAAACAGCCGTAAAACTGTGGCTGGGAAAGTCTGAGAAAATAAAAGGCGAAGTCTCAACTATGAATAACTTAGGCCCTAGCCATGTACACCCTCCGTTGCAATCATGGACAGAAATCGAAATGCCCCCACCCCCACCCAAAAAAAAAAAAAAAAAAAAAATCTGAAATCTGTTCATTAGCTGCTTCTATATCGGACCTCACTTCTGCTCGGCTAACAAACATGAAACTTGATTTTAAAAATATCGTCAAAAAAAAAAAAAAAAAAAAAAAAAAAAGAAAAGAAAACAAACAACAAAAAAACATCCACCCACAAAGTCATGTCATCTGCGTAGGGCAGTCAGAATGGCTGCGTGGCATTTCGTGTGAAGTGTATTTCCTTTTCGTTTTCATTTATTTTTCTCTTAAAGATTGTGTGGAAGTTTTGAATTTCTTTACCCATCTTCGTGATTTGCCGGCAGTCGAACTGAGAGCAGCACTTTTGTAGCTGCTTTTATCTTGAACGAATCATTGTGGACTGTGTGATGTGCTAGCTTGAACGAGCTGAGGTAAGAAAATAAACGTTTTAAGAGATCTGTTATGGCCTGTTTGAGTGTTTGTCTCTCTGTCCTCTAGTCCTGTTGGTTTTCTGGTGTATAGCTCAACTGATAAAACTGATAAGTGAAAACTTGTTACACAAGTCCTGGTGACAAATTCAAGCGCAATCTTAAAGGGCAAATAAAAAGCGACCTTCCTGTCTCCACCCTAATCTCTCCATTTACGCGCTAAAATGTTTTGAGTTTGCATCTCTCTCTCTCTCTCTCTCTCTCTCTCTCTCTCTCTCTCTCTCAGTGAAAGCCGTTGATATGAGGAGGATTTAGGGGACCGAAGTCATCAGCGAAGGCTCATGATGGCCGTTCTCACGAACTTGCCCCTGTACGTCATCGTCGCTCGTCCCAACGGTCTGCAAGCTTTCCCCGGAGATGTCCACGACGCTTTCCTCCGCGTCTTCGGGCAATGCAGGAGAGGGAGGGAAAGGTGGATGTGACTTGTGAGCACCAGACTCCAGACTGGCGGAGGAGGGCAGGGAGGTGTCGGGCATGCTGGACATGGTTCCCGAGGACGTCCACGGGGGGTTCCTGGGAGGCTGCAGCATGGACAAAAAATCTGAAGGGGTACCCCATAGGGCAGACAGGACGGGAGCGCGGAGACCGCCCGGCGCGGGACCAGCACGGGCTGAGCGCTGTGAGGGGCCGTGTCCGATGCAGGCCGCACTGCCACCGAGTTCGCTTGTGGGAGGAAAGGTGACTCAGAACTAGTAGAGACGTCAGAGGCCTGGGGTGTCGACGTCCATACTGGATCTTGAGGGTTGAGAGGGACAGGAGACACCGACTGTGTGCTGGTTAACGACCGTGATGTTCGCGCCAGCGAACTAAGGTTCAAAATGATGTTCGCAGCCGACGGTGAGAGAACTTTGGAACTGGGAACAGAAACCGGTGGAACCGACCGCGAGCGCCCCCTTCCTCCCCCTGCTGAACAGCAACCTGTGAGACGGTTTCCTGCCGTTGGAGGGAAGAGTTTAATCTTTGGGACCCGTTCTCAACCCCAAGCAGAGGAATCGACTCAGATTCATCCGACTCGCTTTCGTCGATGTACCTCAACTCGGCAAACAATGAGTGTTGAGATCCGGAGAGTTGTTGTGGCGAAGAGAGAGTCTGCAGTAAGGTGGCGCCACCTGTGTTATCTACGTTTTGAAGCAAAGAAACTCCCGTGCCTACATCGCTCTCAGCTTGGTGCATGAGAACTGTCGCCATCGCAGAAGCAGGTTTTCCGCTGCCTGAAGAAGGTTCAGCCCAAGCTCGGAAAAGGTCCTGTCTCTGGTGTCATTTTTCTGTTCTTGTTTGCCCGTAAGTACTCACGTCAGTCCTCGCTCTGTTGGTCTCTTCCTTTGCAATTTGCAAAAGAGCAGGGAACTTGGCTCAAGATTCTCTGAAGATTCTCCGTCTTTGATTTCTGATCCTGATCTGCTGATGCCGTTTCTTTGTTTGGCCGAGTCTGAAACAACATGGCAAAAGTGGATGTTGATCTGAACATCCCAGGAAACATATTCAAAACACAAATTTTGAATTATGATGCAGACTGAATCTGTGCTGTGTGGTATTTCACTCTGTCTGTTGCCTGTGAAATTAATGAGACAAAGACCTACTTTATAGGATCTTCCATTTATCATAAATAGCAGAATAATCGGGAAAAGGATTGACATACACGACGAGCTGTTTACTATCTACTAAGTCTCCTTCGATTTCAAACTGCATCTGAACATTGCATCTATCTTTATAGGGGTCTCCATTTAAGAAATCTGCCTAGCGGATGAAAAGTATGCATAAATCCTTCCAGAGAAAAGACAACAGAATGTTGAAGTAAACAATGTAGCGAACACATGACTTTGTAATAAATCAAAATCTCTTTTAAAATCTGATACGAAAAAAAAAAAATCAGATGATGAAATGATAAACAAGTTGCGAGTTAAACTAAAACAAATAATTTCATCACGCCTTTTTCACAGCAGACATGAAAAATGACTAAACGGATACTATTTGCTCCGAATCTGTTTGAGCAAAACTCAAAACCTGAACAGCTAAGACTTATATGGCATAGCTGCCCCCCCCCCCCCCCCCCACCTCTCTCCCTCTCTGCCTGTCTGCCTGCCTGTCTCTTTCCTTGTGTATGCAGGTAAAAAAAGAGAATGAGGCAATTTTCTTTTAAAAATCCCAGTGTTAGATAATGTCTCTCCATTGGTCAGATCGTCAAATTCAGTCTGGTTGTTCTTATTTGTCGCCAAAGAATCAAAACATTATCATTAAAAATTGCTTTATTTCTTTACAAATCGTGCAGTTAGATATGATATTGCAATGTTTTAATGGTATACATTTTCTTAGCGACCTACACGTATGATTTGATCTCACATGAAAGAAAGATAACGAGTGCACGCGCCCTCGCATCTCCCTCTCTCCCTCCCTCTCTCTCTCTCTCTCTCTCTCTTATCCGTTGAGACTACGTAGACCATCTAGTCATCCTGGGGTCGAGAGTGAGTGCGTAGATGGCTGGTCAGGCCGATCTGCGCCCGGAAATACCTATCACAGTATGAACAGGGGATGGTGGCAGTAGCTGGAGATCTGTTGACACAGATCTCTCGTGACCATACTGTGTTGTTCAGCCGCAGCAATTCTGTTGCTTTCACAGGTCTCTGCACCTTTGCGGACAGCTGATCGCCACCTGTCTCTGTCCTGGGCAGTCTGCTCCCATGTTGTGTGACTGATCATGTTGAACGCCTTCAGGGAAGATTTGAGGTTGTCTTTGAAATGCTTCTTCAGGCCTCCATGAGAGCATTTGCATTGTTGTAGTTCGCCAAACAGTAGTTTGTTTGGCAGCTATGCGAACTACGTGATCTGCTCATGCGAAGCTGTGACTGCTTTAGGATGGCGAAGATGCTAGGCAGGCCCGCACAAGTGAGAACTTCAGTGTCCGGAATCTTGTCTTGCCACTTAATGCCCATGGGTCTTCTGAGACCGGTGGTGTGGAAATGGTTCAGTTTCCTGGCGTGACGCTGGTAAACCGTCCATGTTTCACAGCAGTGTGGTGAGAACTATGGCCCGATACACCTTGATCTTGGTCTCTAGGGTGATGCCTCTCCTGTTCCATACGTTCTTGTGAAGTCTGCCAAAAGCGGCACTAGCTTTGGCGGACCGGGCATTCACCTCCTCGTCGATGACAACGTTTCTGGACAGTGCTGTCAAGGTAGATAAACTAGTCCACCGCATTCAGTTGCGCGCGCGCGCGCGCGCGCGCGCACACACCCACACACACACACACACACCCTTCACAACACATTTATTTACACAATACTCAAAAACACAGAAGTAAGGGGGCCCTACATTGAGTGTAATTGTTTTAACTGTGCATACATGAGGTTTTTTTCTCATCTGACTGATAAATGTTGTGAAGTATTGATATATAATGAAAACATACAAAATACGTCTACCCACTTTTGCTTTTTGTCAAAAAGAAACTCGCTCTCTCAATGTTGAAACATTGTTTCATAGCGTTTGTACGCTCAGGGCTAACAATATTAAGTAAACATGCGTAAAAACAGGTACGTGGAAGGTGGGTTTGGAGGAGGTGGGGGTTTGACATTCGAACAATATTTACAATGTTTAGCCAGTTTACGAACACTTCTTCACCAACGAAATCAATTGGAGGGGGGGGGGGGGGGGGGGGGGGGTTATTAGTTTGTTCGTTCGTTTCTTTGTTTTGTTATTTCAACTATCAATTAACTCTTTACTGCGTTTGGAAGTCAGAAAAATAAAAACAGTTAAATATTTCATCAAAATGATAAGAATGTGAAGTTGTTTTTAAAAAACAACCACAGCAACAACATGCACAATATGCGGCCTTCTCTCGTTTCCTAAATTTTGACGGTATTCTTCACCGTGGTGTAATAAAGGCGGGGTAACAGAAGGAAATCGTAATGACAGCTCACCACCATCTTTCTTGTTTCTTCTGTTCATGCATACCACTCTGCCCATGGCCACAAAGAAGACCCTGAACATAAACCAGCCAAGTTGTTTATGCATTCACGGAAGATGGCCAAACTATTACATCAATGCGTTCCTAAACACGTGTGTATGCTACTGTATGCACACAGTGCGCGCGCGCGCGTTTATTTGTGTGTGTGTGTGTGTGTGTGTGTGTGTGTGTGTGTGTGTGTGTGTGTGTGTGTGTGTGAGGGAGGATGAATGGGTACAGCGTTATCATATTCTACCCCTGTGTATTCTTCTGCTGGAAATACAGAAAAGCTACTTAACCAACGTAATATATTCATTGTGACATTACCTTCATTTTAAATTAAGAAAAGTGCTTTCTATACTCCCAGCAGTAGTAGGGAGAAACTCTAGGGAGAGCTTGACAGGTCTTCAGAGAAGAAACCCACTTCAGACAAGTGTTTTGGCTTTGAACTCCTTTTCACTCGAATACACTTCAATGGGTAAATGAGGATATTAGCGTGGCGAGAGAGAGGAGAGAGAGAGAGAGAGAGAGAGAGAGAGAGAGAGAGAGAGAGAGAGAGACAGACAGAGACAGAGACAGAGAGAACGAACGAACGAAATTTATTGTTGTTAATAAGCTGTACAGCCCATTTAGCAAATCGACGCGCGATTGCACTTTGATAAAACGCAATAACTTCATTCACAGGACACCACAGCAATGCTTTTTGTTTTTCACATTACAGGACAAAGTCGTGAACGACAAAATGTCTCTGATTTGTGTGCATAATCCGGTCAGTAGAGGGCAGTTATCCCATGTAGATCAGGCCGAGGAGAGCGTGCAACCGCCGTAGATCACGTGCTTGAGTCTATGTGTGTTGTGTGTTGCTGGCACATCTTCCTTTCAGCAGGTGGGCTAATTTGACACGTTCTTCCGATGACATGTTCCTGTGTTCCTGCTTCCCATACCAATAAACATAGTCGTCTTCTGAACACGGATCACAGGAACATTTAACAACAGTGTCATCCGACTCCCACAGCAACACACCCACACCATCTGTCTGATGAAACACGATCTTCCTGAATGCTAAGTTTCTGTTCTTATTTCTCAACCATCTCTATACCCATTGTTAGTCAAAGTGCAAACACAGTCCTTCACCACTCCCGTAACAAAGCCTGCCATTGTTCTGTCGATAGAATGCTCAAGGCCTGCGTCGACCACAGAGTGCTGGATTTCCTGATTAATGAATGATGTCGCATTCAGATTCACAAGCGCACAAAGGCTGAGGATCGTCTTGAACATCAGACGTGTCAGATTCGCTGTCGATGTGTGCAGGTTTGATGCGTTGTTCAGTGGCATCCAGCATTGTGCAGTGTGTACTGCGATCTCCAATTCCGTGTCGAAAAAAGCCAGTTCATTCGCTTCACAAGCGTTTTCGTTTTCAGCACCAAACTGTTCAAGTCGTCTCTTTTGCTGCTGTATCTATTGCAGTCATGAAATTTAACAATTCCGATTCCTTTTCCGTGACAATTTGAGTCTACTGACTATGGAATTGTTCACTATAAATAAATCGTATCCTGTCTTTAAGTAAAACATCCTCTTCTTCGATCACATAGTTGTTTTTTTTTTTTTTTTTTTTAAATCAAAAACAGAAACCAAAGGAAAGTGATCTGACTCACTTCTGTTTGCAACAATCATATCATTAATGTGATGAAACAAAGAACCTGAACATATAAAGTAGCCCACAGTGCTCATACCACTGTTTGCCACACAGGTTATTTCCCTTTCCTTATCGCCTTCTTTCCGTCCATTTACAATGTAGAGGTTTTATGTTCTTTTAACATTTGTACAAGTTAGTGTCCAAATTTATTCGAATTAAGTCTTTGGATCTCCTCTCTTTCGGTATTCCTAATTTATTAAAAAAAAATTCGTCAATCCCTCAAAGGCCTTTGACAGTGTAGATAGAGAGACACTATGGAAGCTACTGAGGCACAATGGAATCCCTATTGTTAGAATCCTCAATGTGTGTGCATTGAAATCTCCACATATGATCAAAGGTAAATTAGGAAATATACTTTTAATATCAGTTATGTTGTTTTCTAAAATTCAACCCCGTTTATATTATCTCCACCATATATGACAGAATATTCAGGTGCAATGTTTATAAAACCTGCAATAAATTCATAAGCAAAGTTGAAAACGGATTTATTGAATTTCAGAAAAAAAAATTTTTTTCTTCTTCAACTTGTTCAAGTAAACGTTCAACACCAAAATCAAAAACAAACGACAACACCACCTTTAAATCACTTACAGCGAAATGAAAAATAAACTTTATGGTAAGGAAAGGTATTTCAATTTCATCTTTTTTGCACGACCAGATTTCAGATAATGAAAGAACTGTGAACTGTTGACAAAAAGATATAAATGATTTATTTCTAAGTTTACTTTTTAGTCCTTGAAAGTTCCAAGCCATACATTTAACTTGTGGTTTTGCGTCTCCGACGCACGTTGCTTGGTTCTTCTCTTTTATACTACTGTTTGTACAATACTGTTGGTATGCGATCGGTAGTGAGAATGATTTCCATTATTTACAGTTTTGGGTCTAGTATTCTCAAAAACAGGCCTTGTTCTATACCACTGGCAAAAAGTTAAGGGCCACTTGTCATTTTGACGTTAGTCTCTGAGTGTGTAAATAATAGGCTTGAAACGAAGTCACAATGACCCAAACTTGGTTAGACATATTAAACAGATGTTCCTTAACAGATCACAACACCTAAAAACCCACTGCAGTACAAGGTGGAGCGCAGCTGCACGTGCGGAAACCACGTAAAACCGGTAAAAAACGGGTGCCTGTGGGAGCATATGAGTTTGAAAAAAAAAAAAAGGCGAAATGCTCGTGGTCAGTCATGATGCACGTGCACGGCACCTCGTTTCATGAACACAGATCAGACGCCGTTGGCCACAAATCTGTAAACAGAACGGTCGTCTACGCCAGCCCAAAAGCATGGCACAAAGGCAAAGACTGGACCCTGCCGAACGTGCACGTGCCTTAGCGTTGATTGACGAAGGGATTTCTGGCTGCAAGGTGGCTAGGCGTCTGAACGTGCCCCATTCCACCATCCAACATCTTGTAGAGAGGTTTCAGGCCACTGGCAGCGTGCAGGATCGGCCACGATCAGGCCGTCCTCAGTGTACCGACAGACTTGCTGACCGCTTCCTCCTGCTGTCTGCCCTACCCAATCGGACTGTCACCTCATCCACCTAAAGCGTGAGCTCTTGCAGGCTGCAAATGTCAATGTCAGTAGAAGGACAGTTTGTTACTGTTTGCATGAGTTCGGGCTGTCATCCCGGAGACCAGCAGTCCAAGTACCACTTACTCCAGCTCACCGCAGAGCACGGGCAGACTGGTGTCGTCATCAAGTTTGCTGGACGAGGGCAGCAATGGTCTCGAGTGCTGTTCACAGATGAGTCCCGCTTCACCTTGGCATTCAATGATGGCAGGACCCGAGTGTGGCGAAGGCCAGGAGAACGTTTTGCTGACGGCAGAGTTCGTGAGGTGGATCGTTATGGAGGGGGTTCTGTGAGTCTGGGGTGGCTTCAGTCGTCAAGACAGATCTCCCCTGTACGTCATTCAAGGCATGCTGACAGGGGTGCAGTCCCGTGACGATTGTGAGGCCCCTGATCCAGCCTGCCCTTCAGCCATGGGTAACGCTGCTGTTTTCCAAGACGACACCACCCGTCCACACCGAGCCTGTGTCGTGGACGATCATCTGCAGCAAGAGGGGATCATCCGGATGCAGTGGCCATCTCGCTCACCTGATCTGGCTCCAATTGAGCACCTCTGGGATGTCCTTGGACGGCGGGTAGCCACAATCATCCGCCACACTGTTGACGTGGCCCAGCTCACTCTCTTTCTGCAGCAGGAGTGGCAGGCCATACCACGGGACACTCTTCGGAGCCTGGTGGACTCCAAGCGTCGACGTTGTGCCGCTTGCCTGGCGGCAAACGGTGGCTACACTCGGTACTGAATGGTGCAGTTTTCAGTTGTGGCTTATGTGACGATCCTGAGGAAGGGTGATTGGACATTACAGCCCGCTGTCCGCATTTGATTTGTTGATTTCGTGCAGTGGTCCCATGAATTTGTTCTTGAATAAATATGGAAGATTTTGCATCCGTTCTTCTTAACATTGGCTGTAGTGTTTTAGTCTGGGAGACAGCGTTGGCAATGGCCTTTAACTTTTTGCCAGTAGTATATTTCAGTTTTATATGAATACATAGCATTGCTTCTAATACTGCAATCACAAACTGGTACCTTTTAATCTGGGTTTACAAAAGGATTTTTAAATAGTTCGTTTCAAGAGTCATCTTGTGTTTGTCTGGTCTCAGGAGACACAGAAGTTAAGTTTACTTTGTCAGCAAAAAGAAATTACTAAACCGTCCCGCCCCCAAAGCACCACCTGACATCCCACCAGCAGAAACAGAACTTCCCATCAACTGTGAGAAGCCATCGAAAGCAGAGATAAGAAAGGCCATGCTGACTCTGAAGAATGGGAAGACAGCAGGGCCTGATGAGATCCCAGCAGAAGCCATTAAAGTGGATGTTGATACAGCTGTCAATTTGCTACACAGTCTCTTGGCAAGATATGGGTAAAAGAGAACATCCCAGCAGAGTGGAGGGAAGGCATTGTTATCAAACTGCCAAAGAAAGGAGACCTTAGCAACTATAGTAACTATAGAGAGATCATGCTCCTGTCAGTGCCAGGCAAGGTTCTAAACAGAGTGTTATTGGAGAGGACGAAGGAAGCAGTTGACCCAAAGCTTCGAGACCAGCAGGCGGGCTTCCGGCGAAACAGATCCTGTGCGACCAGATCGCCAGCCTCAGGATCATCATAGAGCAGTCCTTGGAGTGGAACACGCCCCTTTACATCAACTTCATCGACTATGAAAAGGCCTTTGACAGTGTAGATAGAGAGACACTATGGAACTACTGAGGCACAATGGAATACCAGAGAAGATCATCTCTCTCATACGATGCACATATCAGGACATGAACTGCAAGGTGGCTCATGCAGGCCAGTTGTCAGACGGTTTTGAGGTGAAGACAGGAGTGCGCTAGGGATGTCTGTTGTCACCTTTCCTCTTCCTCCTGGTCATCGACTGGATCATGAAGACCACAACAACAGGCGGGAACAACGCGATACAATGGACACTCTGGATGAAGCTAGATGACCTTGACTTTGCTGACGACCTGGCACTCCTCTCTCCCACAGTCACAGACAAATGCAGGACAAGACCACCCGCCTTGAGACAACATCAGCAGGAACAGGGTTCAAGATAAAGAAGAAGGCCGAGCTGATGAAGATCAACACCACAGACAGAAGCCCAGTCACAGTTGGAAGCGAGCCCATCAGGGAAGTAAATTCCTTTGTGTACTTGAGAAGCATAGTTGACAAGCAGGGAGGCATCTACCAGGACATCATAGCCAGGATGGGCAAGGCGCGAGCAGCATTCATCATGCTAAAGAACATCTGAGCCTAAGGAGACATCAGAAGGAAGATAAAATTGCGTATCTTCAATTTCAACGTGAAGTCAGTTCTGCTCTACGGCTGTGAGACTTGGAGAAATGACCAAGAAAAATAAGTTCAAACCTTCATCAACACCTGTCTGAGGCGCATCTTCCCGCGTCCCTACCATCCCTGTCCCTTACGATGGTCATGGCATCATTCCATCTGCTGAACATGACAAGGATGGGGCGTGGGGGTTGGACAAACGGGGCATGGAACCCAGGCGATAAACACTTTACATGTCTACCTCTTGCCAGTTTGTTTGCGGAAAGTTTCTTGTTAAACACTGTACAAGGTTGGACGTGCATACCTGGATGGTTTCCCCTTTTTCTTCTTTAATGCCATGAAATATCAGCTTAGATCGTCGTAAAAGTCTGTCTTGATTTTCTACCGCAATTTCCAGTTGTTTGAGGCGGGAGATTGTGTTATGAAGATTTCCTTGGACGTCCTGTAACTGTTCTTTGTTTGACTGTACTTGTTCTTCCAAATTCATTGTGCAGTTCTTTAACATATGATGATGCTGTACATGTATTTCTGTACTGTTTTGTTTTAGTTCTTTATCCATAGCATCGAGTTTTTTTTCAAGCTTGTCATTGTGAGATCGGGCCGTACTCATCATATCAAGAAGAGTATTTAGTTTTTTGTCTTCTAATCGTGCATTTTGACTGTTAAGTTTCACTTCTAAATCTTTGACAAATTCAGGAATATTGACAGGGCCTGGATTAGATTCAATATCCCCACATCTCAACAAAAGAAATCTGAAATTAGTAGGGGAGCACTGGAAATCGTATGAACGAAATGGGAGAAAATTTCAGTTGATGAGGGGAATGGATGAAATCAAAGCAGGGAGGGGAGTAGAAAGACACGTATTATACTCGGCAGACAGAGGAAAGTGATCTCACATACTGCGTTTTGCCCTGAACACATCTCCAGATATTGTCATATGCAGGCAGAAAGGGGCGCTGAACAGAATCATTGTTGACAGCAACAGCCACAAAACAAACACTGCCACCTTTTGTCCATTGTGCACATTACCTGCAAACGGCTCGCAACCACTGTCTCTGCACAATGATTTCATTATATTTTTTACAATAATTTTGATAAAAGTTGTAGCTGGAGAGAGAGAGAGAGAGAGAGAGAGAGAGAGAGAGAGAGAGAGAGAGAGAGAGAGAGAGACAGACAGACAGACACACACACACACACGCAGGCAGACAGACAGACAGGCAGGCTAAGACAGAGACAGGGCCAGACAGACACAAAGAGAGGGAGACAGAGAGCGACAGTGTAGAGGAGATGAACAAGAAGAAAGGAAGGAAGACCCCTCCTCCCACACCACCAACCTTAAACCGCCCCCCCCCCCCCCCCCCCTGCCTCCTTTTCCCTTTCCCTACTCCAACCAAACGGATCGACAGAGTTAAGGCTGATTAACACATTACCGACTGAATTAAACCCAAACTTACACTGCGGGTATGACGACGAGCACAGGTACCCAGATGTTTTCTGGCAAATAGCCGTCTTCATGAAAGTTCAAGTTTGGCGTCGTTCCAACTTCCGAGGAAGAGGGGAGAGAGGAGAAAGAGGAGGAGGAGGAGGAGGAGGTGGTGGTGAAGGATAACGGTGTGGGAGTGGAAGAGGAAGAGATCGAAGTCATCCGAGCATCAAGAGTCTTTAAAATACCTCCCCGATCACCGAGGAAAGACACGTTGCCACGAACAGCGTTGTTGAAAACATCGTAGTCAGAACCCTGCCGAGTCAAACTTGTCGGGTTCAGGGCCATGTCCTTGCTGATTTCTGAAGGCCCACGTCAGATATTCTTGGCCTCCTCGCAAATGATTTTCTTCTGTGCTCTAGAATCAGAATAGTACAGATGCTTCTGATGTTTCTTCTTCTTCTTCTCTTCTAACCGAGTTTTAAAAAGGGTATTTTTGTATGATTAGTTGAGCCTTCAACATTCGCTCATTGTTTCAGCATTCACCGAATCACAAACTCGAGAGAAAAACAGAAGTTGATGGATTACATTATCCATCCCATCTCAGTCACTGTGAGCTGGAGCTGTGAGCTGTGAGCTGATTTCCTTTTTCTGTTTTGTATTTCTGAGACAATGAAATCTGATCTGAGCTTGTCATCACTGTTGAGGATTCTTCAGCAAGAAGAAGAAAGTAAAGGGTGCTTCGCAGTGCCCCCACCAAACATACAATTCACACACACACACACACACACACACACACACACACACACACGCCCGCACTCGCACATATACAGACGTCCACTGCATATACACGGCTACACATACACATTCGCGCGCGCGCGCACTCACACATACACATACGCATTCGCACGCACGCGCTCGAGCGTGCGTGCACACACACACACACACACACACACACACATGCGCGTGCGCACGGTCCCATTTCTTTGTCTAAAACCATTTTAAATGGAAAGATGTTAAATTGAAGAACGAATATACTCACATGCTGGCACATACATACGCACGCGTACACACGCAGACAGAGAGAGAGAGAGAGAGAGAGAGAGAGAGAGAGAGAGCATGTAATCACGCCTCACACGCTGTCAGAGATGGACTGAGAGCCAATTAAGAGTATGCAGACAGTTGCGGGAAATGGGTCAAGCACGTGAGTTAGGCGCCGTGTCAAAACTGCGTTTCATTCATTGGACACGAATGCTGTAAGTAAGAATTCAACAGTACAATACGTCACAACACAACATGATGCGACACGACAGGACAGGACAGGACAGGACACGTCCCGTCACGACACAACACGAGAAAACAGAACACATAGCTACTGAACACAGCACACCGCTACTCAACACAACACAACCCACTCAACACAACACCGCTACTCAACACTACACACCGCTATTCAACACAACACACCGCTACTCAACACAGCACACTGCTACTCAACACAACACACACGCTACCAACACTACTACACACACGCTACTCAACACACAGCACACCGCTACTCAACACAACACACCGCTACCAACACTACACACCGCTACTCAACACAACACACCGCTACCAACACAACACACCGCTACTCAACACTACACACCGCGCTACTCACCACAGCACACTGCTATTCAACACAACACACACACCGCTGCTGAACACAGCACACCGCTACTCATCACAGCACACCGCTACTCAACACAGCACACTGGTATTCAACACAACACAACACACACCGCTACTAACACAGCATACCACTACTCAACACAGCACACCGCTACTCAACACAACACACCGCTACTCAACACAATACACCGCTACTCAACACAACACAGCACACCGCTACTCAACACAACACAATACTACTCAACACAGCACACTGCTACTGAACACAGTAACCACTACTCAACACAGCATACCGCTACTCAACACAACACACCGCTACTCAACACAGCACACTGCTACTGAACACAGTAACCACTACTCAACACAGCACACTGCTACTCAACACAACACACTGCTACTCAACACAGCACACTGCTACTGAACACAGTACACTGCTACAAACACAGCACACCGCTACTCAACACAGCACACCACTACTCATCACAGCACACCGCTACTCAACACAACACACCGCTACTCAACACAACACACCCGCTACTCAACACAGCACACCGCTACTCAATGCAACACACCGCTACTCAATGCAACACAGCACACCACTACTGAACACAGTACACTGCTACTCACCATAGCACACCGCTACTCAACACAGCACACCACTACTCAACACACAACACACCGCTACTCAACACAACACATCACACCACTACTCACCACAACACAGCACACCACTACTCACCACAACACAGCACACCGCTACTCAACACAACACACCGCTACACAACGCAGCACAACACACCGCTAATCAACACAACACACTGCTACTCAACACAACACACCACTACTCAACACAACACACAGCACACTGCTACTCACCACAACACAGCACACACTGTTGCTCAACACAACACACACACACCACTACTCAACACAACACAGCACACTGCTACTCAACACAACACAGCACACTGTTACTCAACACAACACAGCACACCGCTACTCAACACAACACAGTACACCACTACTCAACACAACACACCGCTACTCAAGACAACACACTGCTACTCACCACAGCACACTGCTACTCAACACAACACACACCGCTACTCAACACAGCACACCGCTACTCACCACAACACAGCACACCACTACTCACCACAACACAGCACACCGCTACTCAACACAACACACACCGCTACACAACGCAACACAACACACTGCTAATCAACACAACACACCGCTACTCACAACAACACACCACTACTCAACACAACACAGCACACTGCTACTCAACACAACACAGCACACTGTTACTCACACAACACAGCACACCGCTACTCAACACAACACAGCACACACGCTACTCAACACAACACACCGCTACTCAAGACAACACACCGCTACTCACCACAGCACACTGCTACTCAACACAACACACCGCTACTCAACACAGCACACCGCTACTCAATACAACACACCGCTACTCAACACAACACACCGCTACTCATCACAACACAGCACACTGCTATCAACACAGCACACTGTTATTCAACACAGCACACTTCTACTCACCACACACACCGCTACTCAACACAACACACCACTACTCAACACAACACACCGCTACTCAACACAACACACCGCTACTCACCACAGCACACCGCTACTCAACACAACACACCGCTGCTCAACACAACACAACACACTGCTACTCAACACAGCAGACCGCTACTCAACACAACACAACACACCACTACTCAACACATCACACCGCTACTCAACACAACACACCACTACTCAACACAGCACACCGCTACTCACACAACACACACAACACACACACACTACTCAACACAACACAATACACCGCTACTCAACACAACACACCACTACTCAACACAAAAACCACCACTACTCACCACAGCACACTGCTACTCAACACACAACACACCGCTACTCAACAACAAACACATCACACCGCTACTCAATACAGCACACCGCTACTCACCACAACACACCACTACTCAACACAGCATACCACTACTCAACACAACACACCGTTACTCAACACAACACACACACCGCTACTCAACACAACACACCGCTACTGAACTCAGCACACCGCTACTCACCACAGCACACCGCTACTCAACACAACACACCGCTACTCAACACAACACACCGCTACTGAACTCAGCACACCACTACTCAACACAGCACACCACTACTCACCACAGCACACCGCTACTCAACACAACACACCGCTACTGAACTCAGCACACCCACTACTCAACACAACACACCGCTACTCAACACAACACAACACACCGCTACTGAACATAACACACCGCTACTCAACACAACACAACGCTACTCAACACAACACACCGCTACTCAACAAAGACCGCTCAGTAGAATACAACACAGCAGTACACAAGTCCAACATCACACGGTGCATTGCGATAATAAAATAAAATTTAATGTCATCATTCAAAAAGATCAAGTTCAGTAAGCTACATAATGGGGTGCGCTTCTCTCTCTCATATAGATAAATGTGTGTTGTGTGTGTGTGTGTGTGTGTGTGTGTGTGTGTGTGTGTGTGTGTGTGTGTGAGAGAGAGAGAGAGAGAGAGAGAGAGAGAGAGAGAGAGAGAATACGAATACGAAAATTTATTCAGATTAAGACGAGAGTCCCATACCAAAGGAGTGATTCACGAAATATATATAATGCCAAATAATTCAGCAGTGGGGGAAAACAAATGCAGGCTAGCAATTCTTCCGTCATAGCAATGACTGGGCAAAGACCCGAACTCAAATTAAAAAAAAAAAAGAAAAAAAAAAAAGGGTGGTGGTGGTAGTGAAGATGAAGAAAATAGGAACACAAAATTAAGAAAATATATCATAAATATGAAAAACCCTTCACTAGCTGTATGAGGACACCGTCGTAATCCCTCTTGAAGGCAGATCTATTGGTATTGCCTGCTCCTAGGCCTTTCGTCCGCTGGGTCGGACTCATCAGGGAGACACGGCTGATTGTGTCTGTGCTCTTGGCGTCAATTAGAGACACACCACAGTCCATAACTCTGTGGTGTTCTGACCACCAAGGGTTCAAAAAAGAATCCAACAGCACCCCCAAAGCAGCCAGCGAAGGGTAGTAAATGAAACAAAACGAAAGTGTGGAAAAGGAAATAAGTTGCTGAAAAACTAAGAACAGTATGCAAACAGTATATACACATACATAGTAAGGTAATTGTCTAATATCACTTAAAGTGAACAGACGTTAAATTGAAGAATTAACTAACTATAGTAAGGTAAGGTAATGTTGCTAATAGCTCAGCTAATCACAAAGGGCCATATCAGGGCTGTCACCACACTGAAGTCAGCTTACAAGTCATGAGAAAAAGACATTTACACATCTCGTTAAGATACACCTTCTAAAAACACACCAGAAACTTTGCTAAAAAATATTTCTTTCGCAAAATCCTAGATCAGATGAAAAATGTTAATCTCTTTCGGAAATTCAAAGATCACGTCAGGTGGGAGAACTCTGAACAAGCTTTTCATGGAGTCTGCTGTAAAGTGTTTGTGTCTCACATCGTGCAAGTCCCAACACTTTACAAGAATATGTTTCACTTTGAGTGGAATATGACATGGAATGCACTACGAAGCTTCTTGACCTATTAAGAATAAGAATGGGTGTAACACGAGTGGCCTGTGTGCAAACGGCACAAGACTGTTTTGTCTTTACGGCCACCTTGGGAACATGGTAAAAACTTTTTCAGGTTTGGAAGGATTTTGCACAATTTGTTGTCCGTCTGCGAGTTCCATTTTTCTTGCCAGAGGTCTTTGACAAAAGTCTGCTTTAGGTTTCAGATCAGTGTGAGGGACAGACAATCTGCTCAACTTTTCCATTGTAACACTCTTGACAAGTTGATCAACTACTTCGTTGCATCGAATGCCCATATGGCTGGTAACCCAAGCAAAAATAATGTTGCATCCATCTGATTTCAGAGACGTGTACAGTTCGAAAACTGATCTTATGTATGGCGTTCCAGAATAACTGTTGATTTTGACGGAGGACATCAGATTATTCAACAGAGAATCATTGTATTCTTTCTCCTTTCTTTTATTTAAAATTTTGTACTCCTTTCTTGTGACACAGAACAATGCTCTGTCATCTTTATCCAGTGTTTTCAGAAATGTTCTGAATAATTTACGTAATGTACATGTGGCTACCCTGAATTCTTGATGAAACCAACCCTGTTCAATTTCTTGTTTACTGGTTGTTTTCCCCAAGCTTTCAACTTTCAACGTTCCTTGACAATTGCATTACAAAAAGACAGTGTTTCGTTTTTACGTCTACGTGAATAAGATCTACATTAGCTTTCAAGTTATCTAGAACATGTGGTGAATTCATAAGTTCCGTAAACTGTTGACGATAATGTGGATTACAGCAATATTGAACAATGAACTGATTATTATGTTCACTAGAAGCACACCACTGGTATGTGGCTGGTAAGTCCGCATTCAAATAACACAGCACTAGTGGCAAGTGATCAGAATCATATCTTTCCAACACATTAAGAGTAACCTTTTCATAAAACAATTCGAAAAGGGTGTACAGATGCTAAAAGTAGTCATTTACACTGCTTCCTACATCAGAAATGTACGTGAAACGGCCTTCAAGGTCGCCATTACATATACCATTTAGAATTGTCAGTCCCAATACAGAACACATGCTAAGTAATTTCTTTCCATACAAATTCAATACCTTGTCTTGAGAACATCTTTTATATTTGGTATTAACTTTTTGCCGTCATTAATGTATAATTTGCGTTCGCATACAACCTCTACAGAAATGTTTATTCATGTTACCACAAAATAGTAATTCAATATGATCAAAGAACATCAAATTATTAACAACACTGGAACATTTTCCAGTATTCAATACCATCATCAAAACCACACTTAGAGTAGAAAGGTGCATTTTCTGAAGGGACGTACACACATACAAATAAGACATTCTCAAGCATGAATTACATTGAATACTGATTGTCACAATCCACTCGGTGAACATGTGGAAGAAGACTTTTTCGCACCATACAAACGACTCCTCGTGAACACCGACCCTGTTTCGTATATCTTATTGCCAGTCTTACAAATAATCTATGTTCTGGAAAACATTTGACTCAAATGATTCAGCAAAAGTTTCTACCAAACAAACAAAATCAAAATGCAAAATAAATTGGACTAAAGATCTGTCGTGTAATTTACTAGATAAACCATAAATGTTCCAGTGAAGAAAGGATACACTATTTAGAAGTTTATTTACACTTTGACCTGCAGGACTTAACGTGTTTTTGTCTCTGGACAAACAAATATCCTTCTGAATACGTTTTCTATTTGCAAAAGACGCCAGACGTATGCATGTGTTTGTTTTCTCGTCATGTTCATGCTCAGACGTACATGTCCAAAATTCCATCTCCCTTCGCACAATCATTACTACTATTCACCCAGTCATTGGCACAAACGACCGCACAGACAGGTATGAAATCATCTCTACTGTTAGTTACATCTGTACTGGCAAAGTCAGCGCTTTTCTTTATTTCAGTAGCATGTACACATTCATCACTTCAGTCTCCCCCCCGCTCAGTCAGATATTTTCTCTCAAAAACACTCAATTGAGTTTCACACACATCAGTGTTTACAACAGATATCATAACATCGCTAAGTACAACGGAAGACATATTGCACGAAACATGACCATCAAAATTCAAATCCATCTTTTCAACAGTTGACACATTAACCGAAAGTGTGTCATTAGAATTGAACACATGTCGTCCACGCCGATGCCATTGACAAACTGCACGGGATTTTCAACGCTTAGGCCTACCTGCTTCAAAGGACAATTGTTCACTGCCCAAATGAAGGTGACAGCACGTTAAGTCGGAATGTGAATCCCGTGCCGTGGCATCTTAAATTTCACCTCCCTCTGACTTTGACAAAGGGTATTTTCCAACGACAGGGCCGGCCTGAATCCTACCTTAATTCCACCAGGTTGTCACTGACATCCACATCAAACTTTTTGCTGTTAGTGACAAGATGGTCATACACCATGGACACTTTCTTGCTCTGTGATCGAGCGGACTTAAAATGTGCGATAAGCTTCTTTCTAGTTTATCTCACCCGAAAAGAAAAGTCTTCACTTACAAATATTTCAGTGCCCTTCAGTTTCTGTTTTGCTCGCACAATTTTGTCCTTATCTTCAAAGAACGTACAACGTGCAACTATTGGCGAATCTGGCTTGGAGTTTACTCGGTGCACCCGGTCGAAGGTAACCTCACCTGCAAGTTCCATTTTATCAGTTAGCATGTTTCTCACCAACTCTTCACAGTCCTGCCAAGTCTCATTGCCCCTACGGGGAATACCATGTATTATTATGGTTTTTCCTTTACGACCGGCCTTCTAAATCGTCCACTGTTCTGTCCAAGGCTTCCACTCTGGCCGTAAGTAGTGCTTTCATCTATTAGCCGGTCATTTCCTGTTTAAGTGAGGCATTTCCTGTTTCAAACCAATGACTTCATCCTTGGAAAGTCACACACATTTGCTTCACATCTTTCACATCTTCACTAACAGATTAAGTTGGTCAACATGGCCACAACATCCCTAAGAGCGGGATCCGGCGGGAGCATAGAAGCTGCAGGAGCAGAACCTGGTCCATGTCCACTGTCTCTGCGGGTACTTCCGGCGCTTTCCAGGCGAGTTTGTCGCTTGCTGTCGGTCTTAGCAGAGCCAGGTCCTGGGTTCAGCTCTATATCACCACACCGCTGGAGCAAATGTGTAACAAAACAGAGACAATAGTAGTCCTTGGGTGACACCGTCCACGCGTGACCTCAACGTTAACACAGAAATCCTCATGGCGGATACAAATTTTGCCCGTTTTGACATAAAAAAGACAAATACCTGAGCGAACGCTTCACATACAGCCCTGAATGTCAGTGGTGCAGAAGGCATGACAGTTCACAAATGTCACTGCTGACCGTAAAGTCAAACCAAAAAATAACCAGGGGAAAATGAACCAAAAAACACGGAGTAAAAGTGACCTGCCAACTTCATGTACCACAGGAAACACCAGAGAGAGAGAGAGAGAGAGAGAGAGAGGTGGATGGGGTGAAGTGATGATGGGGGAGACAAAGGAAACACACGGTGTGTGTGAAGGCAGTGGGAAAACAGCTGAGTTATCACGACAAAATGATGGAAACTTTAGAAACGCACTGCAGATGAATCAACTGAATCGTGCGGCCGTTCTACATCTGAATAAGTTGCATACACTTCATTCAGATTTTTTTTTCTTTTTTTTTTTCCGAGGGAGGGGTGTGGAGAGAGAGAGAGAGAGAGAGAGAGAGAGAGAGAGAGAGAGAGAGAGAGAGAGAGAGAGGTCACGTTGTGCATGTACGTGCGCACTGTCTGTATTAGATGCATGTGCATGTGTGCATGCGCCTTGTGTGTGTGTGTGTGTGTGTGTGTGTGTGTGTGTGCAAACACATCAGTAACCATGTCCTCGTCACCAGCTGGAGTTTCTGACGCCCACGTACACAGTTTCTCTCTCTCTCTCTCTCTCTCTCTCTCTCTCTCTCTCTCTCTCTCTCTCTCTCTCGTCTTGTTTGTCTTCCCCTTACCTTCTCTCCTCCCCCTCAGCTTCCACCCTTCATCTCTCCCTCCCCTATTTCTCTGACTAGTCGACCTGTCCCACATGTTTATACTGAAAAATCTGTAGCCCTAGGCGTTGAACGAGAATTTAACAAGACTCCAAACCTCTAGACTCTGCCTGTATCTCTGTCTCTCCGTCGTCCGTCCGTCCGTCCTCTCTCTCTCTCTCTCTCTCTCTCTCTCTCTCTCTCTCTCTCTCTCTCTCTCTCCTCCAAAGTTCTTTGGCTTCCGACAAGACACACTTTTCTAAAGACAAGTCTGCATGTATGCCTGTTGAGGATCTCCCGTCAACTTCAGAAAGTATGCTGAACTCGGCACTGCAGGACATGACGCTATCCTCGTTTAAATTTGAAAACAAAAGAAATCACACCCGTCGTTATCCTCAGCTGATTACGATTGCCCTGTCTCTCCGTCAACATCCCTGTGCTGTGTACCGCCGAAAGTGTCCCTCCCAGATAATCCGGGATGAGCGAAGGGCTTAGGAACACGAAAGAAGCCAACGACACGGAAGTCAGCATTTTGCATCTCCATCGGGATTATTTTTTGCTAACTCTTCTCACTTTGTTCTATGGTGCCAATACTATAGTGAGAAAATTATTTGTACTGATAAACATGTAGCTGTGAATGACCACCGTTTGTCTTCCTGATCTGTTCCCCAGCCTTTGTATGACACACAAAGCAAAGAACACCAAATCGACATGAAAGGTGTGGCGCGCCGATACGTCATTAGCGACAGTGCTTGATGACCCAGGGGGCCGGAACAGCTCAGTTAGTGGAGCGCTGGACTCGTGATCCTGAGGTTACGGGTTCGAATTTCGGTACAGAGGGATTTTTCCCTCGGAGTTAACATTAATTCTGACTCCATTCCCCATACAGTCCTTCGAAACCGGGGTTCCGTGTGTGAACGCACGCACATCTTGCACACACGTAAAATCCCATCACCAACTTTTGGAAGAGAAGACCAGTTTGGCCGTTGGTAGTGATGACACGTTACACATTGCATGCACCTTCTCCGAAGTTGGAGTATGGCTGCCTTAATGGCGGGATACGTTTCATACGCACGAAAGTGTCAGAATCTTCAACTCGATGAACGTGGACACTCAAAGAAAGAAGAAACTGCGTAGCAGAGAAAGGTTTCCATAGAGATGTTTCTGCAGAAAACACCGGAAGCTGTGAACATGTAAGTGATGGCTTGAAATCTAATTCAAAATGGAAACAATCGCCTGACACATCACAAATCAGGTGTGGGCGTTAGAATATCAAACACACGTAGCACAGACAGCGCCCTCCTCAACGCAGAAGCTATAACGTGCAAGATAGGACAGAATCGTCCGCACGAAACAATGTTTATACGTTTATACACAAATACTGGCAAGTCTAGAGGTCAGGGGGAAGAACAGGGATGGTCTTCTCCATGTTTGGGGCGAAGTGTTTAACTTAGCTTGAATTACTTCTACCCAGAGCACAGCTGTCACCAAAGGAAATCCTCGCCAGGACCCACCTTGACTGTTGTGTTGTACAGCTGTGGTCAGTCTTATGGACTGACCGTTCAAGTACCGTTTACAAATATATTCAATACCGCGATGAACTTTCGTAAAGCCAACTGTAGTGCGTTTTTTTTTTTTCGAACGTTTTGCGTGTGTGCCTCCTTCCCACTCCCCTTGCTTCCTGGCCCCCATCCCCAACCCTGCTCCCCTACCCTATTCCTCAGCAGTCCCTTATTGTGAATGGTCTTGATAGCCTAATCCACATTGAACTATTCGCCCTCTCTCTTCTCTCTTTCTCTCTCTCTCTCTCTCTCTTTCTCTGACTGTGTGAGTCTCTCTCTTCCTCTCTCTCACTCCCCCTCTGTCTGTCTATCTCTCCCCCTCCACATCCCATCCTCCTTCCCTCCCTCGATTTCTCTCTCTGTCTCTGTCTCTGTCTCTCTCTCTCTCTCTCTCTCTCTCTCTCTCTCTCTCTCTCTCTTTCTCTCTCTCTCCCACCGATTAAAAAAAATCTCATCAAGCTTCTTTTTGAGAAGCAGAAAACATTTTCGACAGTTTCATAATCTGTTTCAAACAAGTGTTTCGAAAACTTAAACTAAGTGAACCAGTGTTCTCTCTCTCTTTCTCTCTCTCTCTCTCTCTGAGACAACCCGCCCCTCTCACTTCCACTATCTCCCTCCCTCTCTGTTTCCAACACTTGCCGACTCTCCTGGATTTCCTTCCTCCCCCGGCCCAACCCTTTCGCCCCTCCATCTAGGCCAGCTCCCCCTACCTTTTCGCCAGTCCTGCTCTCTTTCTCCTCCCCTCCCTCTCCTCCTGCTCCTTCTCCCTCCTTCTCTCATTCACTTCGCCTCTGTAAATCAGTGTCTCGTTATCACTTCGCTTCTGTAAATCAGTGTCCGGTTATCACTTCGCCTCTGTAAATCAGTGTCCGGTTATCACTTCGCCTCTGTAAATCAGTGTCCAGTTATCACTTCACCTCTGTAAATCAGTGTCCGGTTATTTGTCTGTACGCTTCTCGGTCCTGTCTCTGTCTCTATCTGTGTCTGTCTGCCTCTCTGCTGTGTCTCCCCTCTGTCTCTATGTCAGCTTGCTACAACTCTCCACCACCCCCACCTTTCTCTATATGCCAGCCCCTCTCTCCTCTCAACATTTCCCTTAACTTTTTCTCTATGACGGCTCTTTCTACCCCCCCCCCCCCCCCCCCCCATCCTCCACCAAGACTGTTGCTCTCCCAACTTCTCCCTATTTTAATCTCCACCCACCCCACCCATTCCCTCTTTCTGAGTCTCTCGCTGCTTGCCCTTCTGTTGTTCTTCTTCTACCCCACCCCTTTCACTTTCTGTTCCCCGCCCCCCTCACCTTTTCTCTTTTTCTCTTTGTCTGCATCTGTCTGTACGTCTCTCTCTCTCTCTCTCTCTCTCTCTCTCTCTCCCAACACTCTCTTACTTTCCTTTCCCCTCTCTATGCCTCCGTCTTTCCTACTCTTCTTTTTTTCATGTTTCCCATAGCCTCCCGCCCTGCCACCTCTTCACTTTCTGAAGCCATCTGGACTGTGTGTGACATAACATATTGATAACCACCCCATCCCATACTACTCCCCCTCTCCTTCTTCTACTCCCTTCTCTTACCCCCTCTTTCTTTCTTCCTTCTTTGTCTCACAAACAACAATATAGATTACTAGTCTATGTCATCACTCGGGATCTCTCAGCCACTCCCCACAGTATGCCAGATCTTCTTCTTTGAAGTCGCTGACCCCAAGATCAGCACATGGCTCCCGAAACAAAGGCACAGAAAAAGGTGACATCATTGTGGGAGTCAGTCTTGTTTCCCTCTCTCTCTCTCTCTCTCATCCTTCCTCTCTCACCACATGCCATGGCAATCATGCGTTCTGCCCATACATGGTGCAATTACATTAAACAGCACTTTGTCAATTGGCATGTACGCTAGATAAATCAATGGCAACTGCTAAGATAGAGCGTTCTCGAATCTTCGACACATAACCTCACACTGTAGGTGGTGGGGGATGACTGCCCCCTCCCCTTTTCTTTGTCTTTATTGATATTGACACAAGTAAACTAGAACAGGGACCTGAATATGTAGTTTAACAGACTAAAAAGGAGAAACTCAGCCCCTCCAATTCAGTTCTCTCCACAGACAGCTGAAGACTGATCACCACCAGTAAATCAAGAATTACAACAGGGGTGAACCAGAGAGAGTGAATACTTATCTCACCTACACTGTGATCCTGTCTAAGATTCCTTGGTTCATTCCTGAACTGTAAGTGAAACTATGCTTCTAAATTTTGAGACTATGCATTGCTTGTATGTATGCCATGTGTTTTAACAGTATAATTTCATGCCAGTACTTGGTGACATCTATCAAGATGATGATGAACGAGTATTCTATTGTAATAGTTTGTTTGCCACAACTTGGTAAACACTATTTAGATGCTTGATTAACATTCTTTGTTAACAACTGACTTTTTGCCAGTATTCAATACTATAAATTCTGATTGGCAAAGCAGTATATTTGAAAACTGTTAAGTTGATGTATGAACACTGTTGATAGTTGGAATGCTTTGTAGTAAGTGACTCTAAGTCTAATCAACATGTGTAATTGGGCAAAGTTTATTCCGAGTTACTTCAGCTTATTTTATAAGAAAAAAATTGAAGAATTATTAGACTTCCATTGTTTAGCATTGTATTAATGTCTCCAACCCTTGTTTCATGCAAACTCTGAGTGAAACTGGAGACTGATAATTATGGCAGATATATTCATGTTAGCCTAATTCTTTGTCGGCTGAGATCTCACACATTTACTCTAAGCCAGAGGGTAAGTGTGAGAACTCGACGAGCCAGACTCAGAGCTACTTAACTACAGACCAGGCTCTGTTTGTTTGCTCAGAGCCTGTGTTCATACCTACCACGGGTGTGCGTGTTATTTGCCCAGCTGAGACAGCACCCCAACACATCAGCAGCCTAAAGAGAAGATGGACCAGTTACCAGCAACTAGAGAGAGATCAACGCTCCTCTTCAACATCAGATAAGTTCTGATATTCCAAGCAGACTCCCACTCAACTCATCCAGAACTTTCCCTCTCTTAATGATGACAGAAAGAATGAGAACCAAAACTCAGCCTGAACTGATTTTTGTGAAATTATATTTCACTCTTGTAGAAACAGGTAAAGTTGATATGTGTAAAAATACACTTAACTGTGTCAGTTCTTTGTTGTTCGTTCAGTATTGAATGTTTTAACTTATGTCTATCAGAGCTACAAGCACCTTTAAGTATAGAAGCCTGAGGAGAATTATTCCAGAGCCACTCTTGTGTAGTTTTAACAGTCCCGAGAAAAATGAAAATTTCTTTTGATGACTAGTACGGGAAAGTTGTTCCTTCTATAACTGGTAAGAGAGAGGTTGGAAGTGAAATTCAACACAACTCTAATAGAGAAAATATTCTTAGCCCTTCCCTTAGAGGACCACACTGACCCACTACTTACTCCTTTCACACTGTGGTGAACTGTTTTTAAAACAGGGTGAATGGAAACTCCTTTGTACAATTCCAACATGCAAGTTCAATGAGGAACACCCTATAAGGTCGAAATATTAGGAAGCTATTGACGTGGCTGTTGTTTGTTTCTTTGTTCGAATGTTCACACACACACACACACACACACACACACACACACACACACACACACACACACACACACACGAAGGGACAAGGGACTTGGAATATGTGGCAAGATTCTAAAAATTGCTTCACTGACTATTGCTGATACACTCACTTACGTTTATAATTTGTGCATTGATAAAAGCCACTTTCACTTAAAATTTATACATGCAAAAGTTATACCTTTATATAAAAAAGAGGTGATTCCACTGATCTCTCAAACTGTACACCTATCTCAATTATCCCCTTCGTCTAAATCACTGGAAAAACATGTTCAAACATACCTATATTCTCATCTTAAATATTACGATCTGATTCATGAAAACTAATAAGTTTTCAAGAAAATCACTCTTGGTACACTGCTCTTGTAAAGTTATCGATAAATATCTTACAAATTTTAACAATAATGACCTTACTGGAATTCTTTATGTAGATTTTGCAAAAGCGTTTGACATTATAAACCACCCTCTTCCAATGGAAAAGCTTATGTGTTACAAGTATCGAATACAGCCTTAAAATTCTTTACTTCGTTTGTCACTGATCTTCAACAGGTTGTTAAAATTAACTCCAAAGGTCGAAGCTACTCCCTTTAAATTTTTCCCCCTTTTTTTTTTTTCCCCCCTCATACATTTTATTCAGGTAACAGAAGAGATACATATGCGCAGAAAGAGGACAGTGCGCAGAGATTTTCATATATAATACATGAATATTTCTTACTACTGTGAAAAGTGGAACAAAAGGTAATTGTAAAGTACACTTTCACAAAGAAACATATGAACATATCTATCTATGTACTCATATTCATATATAAGCACACACACACACACACACACACACACACACACACACACACACACACACACACACACACACACACACACACACACACACACACACACACACACACACACAATATTACATTATTATACAGAGTGAGACTGAGCCTTGAACCAATGCAGCATGAAACAAACTGTTCTAATCTGGTGTTACCATGATTACATTAATAAAAGATGCACACTCGGAGTGTCATATCTGTATACAAGCTTACATCTTTACATCATTATCCATCACTGTGCCTCATCAAGAATACACTGATAAGGGTACCTTTTTTTTTTTTTTTTAAGAGAATCTGCAAGTTTCATTTCTTTTGAGAAAATGTATTTTTCAACTATATAATTGTGTTTCAAATCTCTCAAAAAAGTATATTACATTTCGTTTGATTTCATTTATCCTGCATTTGTAAATAAAGTATTTTGCTAAAAGATTAATCAGATCAAAAGTGTTGTCTGTTTTTGTTTGGTCATCATTCCCAACAAAAACAAGTTCTACATTGAATTTTAACTGGAAACATTTGTTCGCACTTCTCTCTTAAAATCTTCTCCAGGTCCCTCCAAAAACATTGTGAAACGTCACATAACCATAAGTAATGTCTGGCTGAGTCTGTCTCCTTTCTACAAAAAAGTGCATTTGTCACAATTTGTAATTCTCATTTTCTTCAAAATATTGTTGTTACTAAAAATATTATAACACAATTAATTTGGAACCACCTTAATCTGATTCCTTTATTTGTTTTTTTAGTGCTCTATCCCAGTCCATATATTTAGTATTTGCTCCCACTTTGCAAAAGCATTGATATCATATATATAATGATTGGCTCTAGTAAAACATCTTAGAAAGTTTTTGAACCTTTTTTAACATTTGCTATTATTTTTTGTGCTTTTGTTTTTTCATTGCATTTGCTATCTTTTATTTTGATATTCTTTGCAGCGAGGAAGCTTTTAACTGATTGAACACAACTCATATATTCCAAATAGTTTACACTGATAGTATACTTTTCGCAGAAAGCTTTATAACTTAAAAAGCATCCCTTTTCATCAACCACATCTGTTACTAGGATATGTTTTTGTGTGTCCATTTTCTAAAGAAAAATGTACTATTATGAATTCTGAACTTGTTGTCAAACAAGGGTTCTGCTAATATTTCTTGTGCTTCTTTTACAGACACGTGTTTGCAGAAATTCGCATAAGCTGTGAACACATCCTTCCAAAATTTGTTACAATTATTTTTAAGTAATCTCAAAGGCCCACACTGTTCCAATGATTCTATCTCAGGACAATCCATAAACAGTATTTTTTTCCATTTGGATGTTCCTGTGAGGATCTATTTCATCCATGTCATTTTTAGGGCCTGTATAAACACTTGTATTTCAGGAATACCAGGGCCACCATTTTCAGTGTGGTGAACTGAATATTTTCTTTTTATCTTATCTGGTTTATTATCCCATATGAACTTGAAACACAAATTTTGTATCTGTGTTATTACCTTTACTGGAGGGTTTGGGAGGAGAGAATCCATAAGTATATAAGTTTTGAGAGTATGAGAGATTGAAGTACAGCAATTCTACCAAGGGGTGTGCAAATTCGTTTGGACCAAATTTTAAATAGATTTTTCACCTCTACTAATCTGTCCGTTGTATTAATTTCAGTCACTTTTGACAAGTCATTCATGAACAATATACCTAAGAGTTTATATTTGGGGGGATTCCATTTCATATTTTTTTCTTTTAAGTATTTGTTCTCTGAATATTTCTTTTGACCTAGCCACACATTAACAGTTTTTTCCATAATGAAGTTTCAGTCCTGCAATTTCTTCAAACTCCTCAAGAGTTCTGAACAGATTTTCATAGGGTTCCCTATCTCCATTCAGTGTAAATGACGTGTCATCTGCGAATTGATTTATTTTTAAAATAGAGTCATGGATAGTAATACCTTTAATGCTTTTATCTTCTCTTATTTTGTGAGCTAGAATTTCTGAACACAAAACCAAAGGGTAGGGTGAAATAGGGTCTCCTTGACGACATCCTCTCTGTACTTCAAAGCTTCCAGATACCTGTCCGTTTACCATGATATATGATTTTATATTTGTATAAAATGTGGTTATCCATTTACATATATCATCGCCAAAACCAAAACATTCAGGACTTTAGTCATGTATTTCTAATTTATTGAATCGAATGCTTTCTCGAAGTCTATTGACACTAATAAACCTGGAAGGTTATTTTTTTCTAAGTAATATATGATGTCGTATACTATTCTTATATTGTCTCCTATATACCTTCCTGGAATAAAAGCTGTCTGATCTTCTTTTATCAATTTATGTAGGATATACTTTCTTCAGTTGCCTATACATGTTGATCCTATTTTATACGACACTTTTAATAATGTATTTTGCAAATATTCTTTTGGCCTTTCTCCTTTTGGTAGGCAAATAATACTTCCTTCTCTCTGAGTAATAGACAGCTCTCCTTTTGTAAAACCTTCATTTAAAGGAAATTGGAAATGAAATGAGGCAGGGAACAGTAAACAATAAACAGTAAACAAGTGGGGTAGTCTTTGCTCCCATAAGGAAACCTAACACAGAGTAACTTTTATTCAAGACTGGCACAGCCTTTTAAACTTGAATAAAGTCAGACAAATACAAAGACGAACAATCTAATAGTGGGGGAAAAACAAGCGCAGGCCAACAACTAAATTGTCTTCATAGTAATGACTTGGCAAAACTTTGAACTTAGGAGGGACTTAGGAGGGGGGGGGGGGGGGGGGGGGGGGGGGCAGGAGGTTGAAGATGTAAAAACTGGGAAAATGAAATTAAGAAAATATGAAAACTCTTCACTGGCTGCCCAAGGGAACCATCGCAATCCCTTTCAAAGGCAGATATATTGTATTGCCTGCTCCGAGGCCTTTCGTCCGCTGGGTCGGAAACTCATCAGGGAGACACGGCTGGCTGTATCTGCGCTCCTGGCGTCAAATAGAGACACACCATAGTCCATAAATACAGTGGTGTTCTCACCACCAAGGGTGCAAAAAGAATCCAATAGCACCCCCAAAGCAGCCAGCGAAGAGTAGTAAAGGAAACCAAACGAAAGGGTGGGGAGGAAAAAAGTTGCTGAAAAACTACAGATATTATGCAGATAGTATAAAATGTAGGGGGCAATCTTTTGAGCCTACGCTTGAGGATCCACCCAAGGATGCAAGGAGATCAGAAGACAAACACAAAGACAGACAGAAAATACAAGTAACCTCGATTTAATCAAAACGAAATTGGAAATGAAATGAGGCAGGGAACAGTAAACAATAAACAGTAAACAAGTGGGGTAGTCTTTGCTCCCATAAGGAAACCTAACACAGAGTAACTTTTATTCAAGACTGGCACAGCCTTTTAAACTTGAATAAAGTCAGACAAATACAAAGACGAACAATCTAATAGTGGGGGAAAAAAACAAGCGCAGGCCAACAACTAAATTGTCTTCATAGTATGATTTGGCAAAACTTTGAACTTAGGGGAGGGGGGGGGGGGGGGGGGGGGGGGGGGGGGGGGTCAGCAGGAGGTTGAAGATGTAAAAACCTCCCTTGCATCCTTGGGTGGATCCTCAAGCGTAGGCTCAAAGATTGCCCCCTACATTTTATACTATCTGCATAATATCTGTAGTTTTTTCAGCAACTTTTTTCCTCCCCACCCTTTCGTTTGGTTCCTTTACTACTCTTCGCTGGCTGCTTTGGGGGTGTGCTATTGGATTCTTTTTGCACCCTTGGTGGTGAGAACACCACTGTATTATGGACTATGGTGTGTCTCTATTATTGACGCCAGGAGCGCAGATACAGCCAGCCGTGTCTCCCTGATGAGTTTCCGACCCAGACGAACGAAAGGCCTCGGAGCAGGCAATACAAATATATCTGCCTTTGAAAGGGATTGCGATGGTTCCCTTGGGCAGCCAGTGAAGAGTTTTCATATTTTCTTAATTTCATTTTCCCAGTTTTTACATCTTCAACCTCCTGCTGACCCCCCCCCCCCCCTCCCTCCTAAGTTCAAAGTTTTGCCAAGTCATTACTATGAAGACAATTTAGTTGTTGGCCTGCGCTTGTTTTTCCCCCACTATTAGATTGTTCGTCTTTGTATTTGTCTGACTTTATTCAAGTTTAAAAGGCTGTGCCAGTCTTGAATAAAAGTTACTCTGTGTTAGGTTTCCTTATGGGAGCAAAGACTACCCAAGTCTCCTATGTTTTCCAGAAAAATTTGAAAAAAATTACTGTCATCCCATCAGTACCAGGGCTCTTGTTATTTTGCATTCCTTTCAGTGCTTCTGAAGCTTCTTTTCTAGTTATTTGTCCCTCTAGTTGTTTGGATTCAGCTTCTTCAAGCTTTGGTAAATTTCCAGCATATCTGCCAATGTCTATGTTTTTTGTACTTCTTTCTTTGTACAGGTTTTCATAATAAGTCTTAGTTGCATCTAATATTTCGTCTGTTTCTGTTATCATATTTCCTTGGTCTGTTACTAATTTTAACATTTGTTTGCTGACAAAATGACGTTTCTCAAGATTGCAGAAATATTTAGATATCTTTTCCCTCTCTGATGCCCATCTTGCTTTGGATCGAATAATGATCCCTTCCATTTTCTCCTTTCTTAACTGTATCAGTTCATCTTTTCACTCTTGAAGTTCCCTTTATTTACTGTTAGTTAGCAAATCTGTTTCAAGTGTTTTGTATTTCTGATTCCAACTTTTTTTCTTTTTCCCTTAGTTCTCTTTTTTTCTTTATATCAAAAGTTACTGTTTTTGCTCTTATTTCCATAATTCAAACATCCAAAAACAGTTGATCACTTATTGTGATTGAATTTCATCCATCGGAATCTTGTTTATGTTTTCCCATGAGTATGGGGATACTGCATACTGAACTTTTATGTTTCAATTGTTTGTTTAATTAGTTCTACATAATTTTTGTCCTTTAGTAAAGCTGAGTTAAATTTCCAAAACGTTTTCTTTCTATTTTCTACTTTGGAGTTGAAGTGAATGCTTATTAGAGAATGGTCACTTCTATAGCCGTAAAGGATATCTACATCTTTTATCTTGTTGATAAGACTGTCAGTTAACAAGAAAAAATCTAGTCGACTCTGCTGTAAAGGGGTTGGCCTTCTCCATGTGTATTTCAGGACTTCCAGATTGAATTCTCTCCAAATGTCTACACGTTCGAGATCATTCATCATTTCAAGTACTGTTTCTTGTGCTTTTGGATTGTTTACTGTCTTGTAGTTGTAATAATCTAAGTTAGAATTTATTACCAAATTCCAGTCCCCACCTACTATGATATTAGCGATACCCATCTCGTCAATTTGTTTCTTAATTTCATCAAAGAAATCAGGCGTGTCTTTGTTAGGTCCATATATATTAACCAACAGAATTTTTAGATCTATCATTTTTAATGCAAGAAGTATATAATTGCAATGGGTGTCTTTTTTTACAGTTTTCAGAATTTTAAATTCAAAATTATATTGAACAAGATGGCTACTCCTCTTGATCTAGAATTATTTGTCGAAAATACACATTCTTAGCCCCATTCAGCTCTTACTTGTCTTTCCATTTTTGCAGTGAAATGCGTATCCTGTAAGAAATATATAGAGTGTCGTTTTTTGTCTAAGATGTTGAAAGACATCTCTTCTCTTTTGATAAGAACCTAGTCCCTGGCAATTCAAGGAAGAGATGATAAGACTGTTCATATTTGTAACAGGGTTTTTAACGAAAATAAATCACTGCATACTGGACAAGGATCGTAATATCTGTCCATGGCAAATGCTCCATCCAAACAACAACTTCCTATTAACTTGATAATAACTATTCACCGAATACCATTCAATTCATCACATACAAAAAGATCAGGGTTTAAAAAGGTCACAAAATGACATGCCTTCACATTTCTCAAGTGCATCATAACTTTGATGGTAACACACAAACCAAGCAAGCAATGATATACATGCTTCACATATGAATCCCAATGTTCAAGGTCCCTCGACAAAAGGAACAAAATACAAAAATATATACAATGAATACAAATCATTCAAACAGTTTTTGAAAAAGTATTGAAACAAGGGGCACAGGCAGGTGGGGGGGCGGGGTGGGGTGCTTGGGGCCAATTAAGTGTTTGAGAAGTCCACTAAATATGGGGTGGCAGCGCAGCCAAGTGTCAGCGCTGGTGAACTATTGCATTATAATTCACTGTATTTTAAACATTCTGTACATTTACAAATTGTCCGTCATATCTCATGGCAAAAATGTGATACATACACATAAATTTATATAACAGGGTAGAACCAACGTCATCCACTCATCATTTTTTTGTTAAAACAAGAAAGATAGCAACACTGACAGGCGAAAATCACCAAGCTGAAATTTCCAAGCGGAAAGCAAAGGCTGTTACCGAGCACTACAGAACATTGGTCTTTCAACTACCTGTGACCAGCACATGCCCCAGCTGCATATCCAGTTTTCTTTTTCTCTCTCCCTTTCCTTTCTCCTTCTCTCTCTCTCTTCTTCTCTTCTTTTCCTTTCTAGACTCCAAAAGATATTCTAAGCGCACAAGCATGTCAAAGGAGTTCATCACAAAATACCAGCATGAACGTGCATGTATCTATGTCGACATAAATGTAAAAAAAAAAAAGAAAAAAAAAAAAGGAGGCTAACTATGATACATTCTGATTTTGCCAAACCTGTCAGAGAAACTAAAATACAAGGGTATGACATCAAATGCAGAATATTCACAATGTATACAATTCTGGCCCAGAAACAATCACATTCGTGGCAGTCACCACTGTAGTTCAACAACATCTGATCCATCATCATATGTTCAATAATGATCTCTATGGCATAGTCAGCATTGCAATTTAATAACTGACCCATCGTCACATGCTCAACAAGAGTCCCAACTTCCATCCCATTCTGAAAACACTTGACAAATGATTTACCCCTGGTGGAAATAAACGTCAAATTTCATCAGAATGCATGATAGAGGCAAAAGGCATATACTTCTTACTTGGGATGCAAGCAAAAGGTATAGGAAAGGATATTAAAGGGGAGGGGTAGAGGCCCGAAAGAAAATCTTAACTGTGTTAATAATGCGGCACCATCAAAAACTAGCATATGTTTACAAATACATCAGACCATATCAGCAAGAATATTAGTTGTAAAGATCGACTTAGGTAAGTAGATTCAAATCATCATAGCCCTGCAATAATTTTATATTTTAACAACAGTCTGATCCTATCCACAGTAGCCTCTTCAACCTCCCCCCTCCTCTCCCTCTTTTCTCTTTTTTTTCCATTTAAGGTTAATCACATAATGATGGTTTCCTTTTCAAGTGAAACATCACAAATAATGGCAAGAGATGATACGAAATAATGGCAAGAGATGATACGAATGCTCAAATTCATCAAAACAAAACAAAAACAAATTAAATTTAGTCATAGTAATAGCAACACAGCAATAGCTAAACAGTTGTAAAAACAAAAAAAAAAAAAAAAAAAACCCAAAAACCCCAACATCATCATCATAAACAATCATCATCAAAATCCCTATAAGAAAAAGAAGACTAACAAAAAAATATGGAAGGGAGGGGGTAGCAGATTGGGTTGGTTAAGTCATAAATAAGTAGATGGAGGGAGGTATTGGCTCAGACAGGTTATACATTAAAACAAAAAATCATGAATTGTCACAGAATACCACTTACTTACAGAAGAGGATCTAGGGTCAATGTAATAGTATTTATGCACTTGATGTCCAGTGTCCCACATTCCTCACTCGTCAACTACACACCATGATCCATGTCTTCACTGGTGTTTTGTCCCCCATCACCCTGCAGAAAGCCTGGTCAACGTTAGTATGTATGTCTAGTTTCAGTGTTCGTCCATTTTTCAATTTAGCAAATACCCTACCATTGGATGTCCAGGTACTGGCACATGCAGAGTGTTGCACCGCATCACGATAAATTTTATAATTTGCTGCCGTCAAGTCCTTTCCGATCACAATCCCCTTATTTTTTAGATTTCTACGATTCGCTAGGATTTTGTCTCGTTTTCTTCTATTGAAAAACCTCACGATGATCGGTCTGGGTCTGGAGCTGCTTGGCTGGCCGGGTCGATGGGCTACTTCGGTATCATTCTCCATGGTCGCCACTTGCACTTTCTGATTGAAAATATTGTCACATTTTCTTATACAGTCTTCTGCTGTCTCTCCTGTTGCTCCTGGGACACGATAGAGACGATATTCCATCTTTTAGTATACTGCTCTAAATCGTTGTTTGCTCTTTGCACGGTTCGCACATTATTTTCCTGAGTCTTCAGCGCATCTTTCAATATTACACCTTCTCTTTTTAGAGCATTTACCTCTTGTTGCAGTTTTTCATTTTTTAGCTTTGCAATCAGAAAGTTTGCCCTCGAGTTTTTCGATCTTTTCGGAAAAAGTTTTAGTCATTCGTTGCATTTCCGATTTTACAGCTAATATGTCTTCCTTCGTGGCAAGATTTCCAATTCTCTCATTAACGGTTTTCTTCACTTTTACTTAACTCTTCGAGTTTTGTGCTGATGGCATTGAACATTTGCTGCACCTCCATGTCGCTTTCCTCTTGCAGTTTCAAATCAACGTTTTTTTTTTTTTTAGGTGTGCAATGACGAGAAATGTCCAGATCACTTTCCAATGACGTAGAAGATCTCGTTCTTTTCAAATTATTTAAAAAGTTCTTGATGTTGTGGCTCATCACTTAAAGGCAGTTTTCCACAAAACCACACTGGCTTAACTTCATTCTGTTTGTTTTCACAGTTCTCGACGAAGCCTTCTGCAAGCAGCCATGATGCACAGTTCACAACAGTGGATGTAGTTTTTTAACATTTCTAAGTTCACATTTTTTTGCACTGCCCTCCGCCAAATTATGAGTCGCACTTTCACAAAAAACTACATAGTTCTGTCAAACAATTTCATGCGCATCTGATGCAGACTAACATGGGTGACTAAAGCAGTAATTAACAATAAATTACTGAAAAGACGACTGGAGCACAAAAGGTGCGTGTCGACCTTGAACCCGACCGGAAACGGAAGTCCACTCCCTTTAAAATTTGTGTCTCTCAGGGGTCAGTATTGGGGCCCCTGTTCTTTTCTATTTATATAAATGACATACCATTGTTTATAGAATTTTGTTGTGAAATGTTTGCTGATGATACTCATTACAATCTTATAGTAATAACCCCCCACTGACTGGTAAGTAACCTGCAGAAAAATATCAACAAGTTACTCTCATGGACAGAAATGAATCGTATGTCCCTCAATGCTAGTAAAACCAAATGCATGTATATCACAACACGTCAAAAACGACAGAAATGAAATCCCCATCCGGCCATTACATACCCAAAGACAAAAGATTGAAGAGGTTACATCGCATAAAATTATAGGTGTTATCATTGAGAACGATTTATCTTTGTCTTACCACTTTACGGATCTTGAAAAACGTATTTCTAAGACTATATCTCAACTTTTAAAAATAAGAAAAAAATTCTAAATATTCATTCCAGAAAGGTATTCTTTCATGCGCACATCCTTTCTCTTATCAATTATGCATCCATGTTATGGGATAATGCCGGTGAAACTCATCTGAAACAAGTAAAGTCGTCTGCATAAAAGGGCCATTAAATTAATTCAGCTCCAATACCTTGACAAAGAGTGATTACAAAACATTACATATTCTTCCATTTAAAGACAGACTCTACTTCAACAAATGCTTGCTTCAACAAATGCTTGTGCATGTACCATGTAATGAATAGATAAGCCCGGAAGAAAACCATTGAAAAGCTTTGTCATCAATAATTACAGACATACATGTCAGGGTTCACTGACATTGTTATGTGAGCCCGTATAGATAGATCTATTGTTTGAACTTCTGCAGGTGCAGACTGATTATGTTCCATGTATCTTGCGCGGTTCGCATAGGAGTCAGTATTCCCTCTATGTGTGCTAGTGTGAGCTGGCGAACATTTCCGCTCACGTCGCATGCGTGTGTGTGTGCGTCAGTGGATATCTGTGTGACAGCACAGCTTGGGGGAGGGTAGGAGATATCTTGAACTCTTTAATGTTTTCCGTTGAAGTGGTGAAATTGGGTCATGCATCATCCTCACTATGAATTGTCCAATCATAGTTAGCCTTACGTTGAATTATCCAATCACAGCCAAGTTTACAGTAAAACAGGCTGGGGGTTAGGTGAACAGTCACTCAGTGTGTGTGCAGCAGCTGTTTTCAGAGTGGAAGTCTCTGACGGTTGTTGTGCTGTTTCTATGTTGGGAGGCCCCAGGGAATCCTTTTAGGAACTTCATGTTCAGGGTTCTGACTTACCGATTAGTGGAGCTGCTGTGAGTCTGGAGGGGACTGATTCTGTGTGTCTGTGTAATGTTCTTTTCATTGTTGGAGGTACAGTGAAAGGACTGTTGTTAGTAATTTGTGAAATAGCAAGTAGCCTAGGTTTTGCTGGAGCTGCACTGAAGGGTGGAGGGACTTGTGCCTTTTATTTATTTGGCACCAGTGTCTTCTCTAGAGCATGGTGCAATTGGAAAACCGGGTGAACATGCTGTGTTCTTGTTGAACTGTAACCTGTGTACCTGAAACCTGGTGGGGTGAAGACTTTTTGCTGTGGTTGGGTGCTGTAGACATGCCTGTCTGCTCTGGGGGTGGCCTTGGTGGCGCTGGATGACCCATCTCAGAGTTGGGCCGGAGACGTGTTGGTTCAAGGTACATTTGGTATAATTCAGTGTAGACATTTTAGTAGCCCTGTCATCTGAACCTGGTTTGCAGTTGGATTGAGCCAGGATATGGGGAACTCAGAAGGAAACCCTTATCTTCATTTGCGGATTAGGGCAGCTGGGGGCCGGAAGCTGTCTGAGGTGTCAGGCAAAGGGAGTGTTAGTGCCAGGAAGGGCTATTGGTTTTGTAATTTAAACAGTGTATTGTTTGCATTGAGTAGTTATGTAGACTGATATGATTCTGGGCATGTAAGATCAATGTAGGGTGTTTTTATGCATGTGTAAGTACATTCATTCATGTGATCCTTCAGTAGTTTCAGACACTGGAACCTGTCGGTGTCAGTATGGTCTTTTAGTTTTTAGCAGGCCTTAATGCCAGACTGGGAATTATGTATTTGTGTGTTGCTAGTACTGTTGGCATCTGTCTGGAAGTTAACCACGGGAGACGGCCCATTGTTGTGAATCATTGGGTTTAAGTCGTATATGATGATATGCTTGTCAACCTTATGATGATATGTTTGTCAACCTTATATGCATTGCTCAGTCAGTGGGAGTAAGCCAGCTGGATATTTTAGCTGAAGATCAACTTTAACACAGATTGACAGCCCCAGAAGTGTTTTGGAGTAGTGATGTGTGTGTGTGAGGTTGTCTCATGGTTCATGTGACGTGACGCTTGACAACACCATCCAATCGGTCCCACTAAAACACCAAACCCCAGAATAGATTTCAAATCTGTGCCCACTCCCCCCTCTCAACCCCCCCCCCCCCCCCCCCCCTCTTAGAACAATGTGAGTCACACGGCTTCAACTATCTGCTACAAGAAAAATTGCGTCACGGTAAATGCGATGCCTTTAATTCTTAGCGGCCTAAATCCCTTCCCCCCTCTCAATCCTCCCTCCCCACGCTGGGCGATACTACGCAGCAACGTCTCACCACCACCACCCCCCTTCCCCCTCTCTACCCCATGACAAAAAGGCATGTTGCCACACTCTCCACCACCACCACCTCCACACCCCCACCCCCCCCATCCTGTGAAACAAAGGCACCTTGCCGTTCTCTTCACTGCCACCACAACCACCCCCCCCCCCCCTCCTCCACCTGAGCCACATGCGGCCTTAATTGACACAAAGGCAGTCACCCCACAATCCCCGTGCTCACAGACACCTACACGTGCTTGCGGACACCTATACAGATGCATAAATTAACTGTGCTCGCGGACACCTATACGGACGCATAAATTAATGGGTGCTGACTAGGTTCAAACAGTTTCTGAGGCAATTGGTGACAAGACTAAATCCCTCCCCCTCTCACCCTGATGTGTTGCCAAAATTTGATTCGGCAAGTGAGGAATTCATATACCAGGCACCCAGGGTCACAACTTCACTGATCCCTCAGGACTGCCTGTAGTCAAGAACAGAGAGGAAGACAAAGAGATGATTAGGGAAGGGCTAGTACTCCTTGACCTCCAGTCTCTTTCACTATTCATTCCCAGGAAAAAAAAAACTGGGATCCTGGTCACGCTACACATTACGGTTGAACCAGAAGCTGGGATTTTGCCAAAAAGCCAGGGGAATGTCAGACACCATGGCATCACTGTAAACCGAGGCGACACCCGACCAGTGGGGCAGTCACCAGCCACAGGAGAGACCAACTATTCTCTCCGAAGCAAAGCTAAGTTTGCTTACCACCTGGACTCAAACCTATCAGACCCTTACCCTCACTTTATGATGAAACAGTGAGAACCTGTCTATCAGTACCACTCTGGCTACAACACTGGGTGTTAGCAAGTGGGGTGGATGTATAATAACCATATACATTCAGTGTAACTTAGACAGAACCCCTGTATGCCAACCTAAGCTTGCTGCAAAGAGTGCAAGCGAGTAAAGTAGGAGTGAGGAAGGGCCCCTCATTGTGGTAGTCCAATGAGAACTGAAACACAGTCTATGGAAGTGACATGCCATTTCTTATCTATGTATAAGTAATAAAAGCTGATGTGTGAAAGTGCACTTAACTTGTGTCAGTTCCCTGTTGTTCAATCGAATGTTGAATGTTTGAACTTCTCTCTTCAATTCTGTATCTCGGAGCTATAAGTACTTTTAATTAAGAGTACAGGCTTAAGGAAAATTATCTCAGAGCCATTCTTCAGTATTTTATCAATACCCAGAACAAATAAAAATTTCTTTGATGACTAGTACCGGAAAGTTGCTCCTTCCACCACTAGTAAGAGAGAGGGTGTAGGTGAAATGTTAAGATAATTCTCATCGAGAAATTATTCTAAGTCCTTCCCCTCGAGGACCCACCTACCACTCATATCCATCTCGTCACAGCTATAAGTTGTAAGTGATTTTTACAGCAGTGGCAGTGACACAGCCGACCGACAGATTTATTCGGGCAATAAGTATCTTTTCTTTTATCTGTTGCTTTCCAAGCTACAGATGTTTGGACCTTGTTCCTAACGTTGGGAACTGTGTTGGAAGCCATCCATGTTTTTTAAGGTTGTTCTGCTATCTAAGAAAAGTATTTAATAGTGGATATGCAGTCAGACCAGGCTATGGATTTGAGTCGGGACTGAAGTTTGACTTTGATTTTGTACTGCTGCGTGGCACTGATGTCTTGTAAGGTGAGCTGTGTATAATCTGTCTGTGTATCTCTTTCCTTTTATACAAATGAATGATGATTAGACTAAGGCTAGTTGCTAATGCTGGTTTATTAATTTGGATAAGGTTACCATCAGGTGCATCTTGTAATTGGACCAGGTTAGTTTAAAGACAGAATATCCACAGTAATAACTTTGACTCCCACGTGTTGTGCTCATGATGAGTGTGAATTTAGTATGTAGGGCCCAATGGGATTCATGATAGATTCTTAGTGTGGGATGCGCCTGTATGTGTACACTGATATCTCCCTGTACTCCTGCCTTGGCTGGTGATGGGATCCCTGTGTGAGGAGTGGCACAGCGTAGACTGCTGTTCTTGTTGCTGCGACAGTTTAAGTGGTACATGTGAATGTTGACGACAAACAGGGGCTGTTTTAAGGTAACAGCATTGGACATTATTTCCAGGATCAGGAGAGTGTGCCATCATTCATTGGTTCTGGAGTAGACTACCAGTGTGTGACAGACACCAGCAGAAATCCATAGTGACTTCAAATTTATTTAGTTAGTATCATTGTGCAGTGGACTTAGTGTTAATTAATTAGTCATCGTTTGTGTGTGTCGCAAGCTGCACAGGCTTTCAAGGCAATTCGTCTTTTGTGTGGTGGCAAGAGACATTTAGGTAAACATTTCTTACATGTTGTGTAATTTGGTTAGGCCATTCTGTGCGAGTGTTTCATAGCAACCCAGTTATTGGATTATCAATGGTCATGCGTGTTTTAAGTGCCAAGTTGTTGAAATGTAATCTGGTTTAGTTAACCTTGTATATATGTGTTACAGAATTGTTGTTTGGGCATTCTATATTAGTGATAGGTCTGTCATGGTGTCAGAGTTCATTCCCTGGTTGCTGTCTTGTGTATGAGCTGGTAAGTGAATTTGTTGTGTAGGTCTTGGATTCACCGTGTCCTGTTGGGCCAAGGTGTTATCGGTCGTGTGGGTTGCATTGTATAGTAGCGATGCATCACACCAGGCTGGGCACATTGGGATTTGACCCAAACTAAGTTTAGTCGTAAATTAGTTCCATCACTTATGTTATTTTGTTGTGCAGTGACTAGAAATCTGTGTGTGAATTATGTCAAGGGGTTGAATGTTTGAATTTGAGAGAGAGTGATCGTGTGGATAGTGAGTGGAATATTCAAAATTTTGGACCCTGGTGTTGTGGTTTGAATGAAATATATATGTGTGTGAACTGGTCATTTGTTTCTGGACTGCTTATTTGAGTTGGGGCATCAGGTATTGTAGGTCTGTAAGTCTGTCTGTCCCTCCTTAGCAAGTTCAGGTCTTAGCGAGCCCTGACAATACACATAAACTGTCTCTTCCCAGACCTCAGAGTAATCTTTACAAATCAAGATTTCTGTATTCTGGAGGGACTACACGGAATAATTTGCCTTCCTCCATTAAATCATGTCCCTCAAAAAGGACATTTAAAAAAGCGCTAAAAATGCATCTGATAGAAACTGCGCATAAATTGAAGTCATTTCAATCAATACGATCCCCTCATCTCTCTCTCTCTCTCTCTCTCTCTCTCTCTCTCTCTCTCTCTCTCTCTCTCTCTCTCATTGACCCACACATGCAAAAAAAAAAAAAAAAAAACCCCCCCCCCCCCCCCCCCCCCCCCCCCCCCCCCCCAAAAATTTAATGTACACATGCTGACACCCCTGAAAGGAGTGAAAATGACAACAATTTTTGACAGGAGCAAAGATGCACAAGATGACAAGCTCGCTATATAATACCTGGATAGTAAAGATTTTTACGGAGTAATTCTAATTATTCCGCCGGACAAAAAGGGGACAAATAAATTACAAGACAAATTACAATTGCATAGTACAGGAAAAGAGATGGAAATCGTTCCAAACAGCGAATCATGTTTTGCCAACACAAAAAACCATCAAAAGATGCATTGAAAACATCTGTAATACTTTATGAATCTAAGCCATCATTTGTACGTACGCACAAATACATACATAGAAAAACACGCGCAAGCATCAGTGCGTTCATGCAATGTCCCACATTCACAACAAATACACACAAGCACATGAGCACACGCTGACATCACACAAACGCACGCACGCATGCGCGCAGGCACGCACGCACACACACACACACACACACACACACGCACACGCGAGCGCGCACACACACACACACACACACTCACAATCACACATATGAGCGAGCAGAAGCATACACACAGACAGACACACACAAGCACGCATACACACACACAACACACACCCTCTTCCCACTCACACTGTCGCATACGCCCCCTCCCCACCCCACGTCCACACACACACACACACACACACACACACACACACACACACACACACACACACACACACACACACACACACACACACACACACACACACAACACGCACGTACGCACGCACGCACGCACGCACGCAAGCACGCACAAAGCCGCGCACACACACATATATGGGCGTGCACACACATGCACTCAGACAGAAATAAGCACGCA
>JADBJO010000602.1:502500-505000 GCA_016801955.1 Conus betulinus | reverse complement strand
AGAACAAGACCATTAAAAACAGCATATAAGTGCACGCGCACACGCACTACCCTTCCCCCTCAAACATTCCACACACACACACACACACACACACACACACACACACACACACACACACACACACACACACACACGCGCGCGCGTGCGCTCGCACGCACACACACACAAACACACACACACATACACACACACACACACACACACACACACACACACACACACACACACACACACACACACACACACACATCCACACACTCTCTCACATACACACTCACACACCAACGCTTCCACACACATGTCTGTGGACTCTCTAATTAGCACGCTGGCATTACCCCACTGATGAAAACACACACACACACACACACACACACACACACACACACACACACACACACACACACACACACACACACACACACTCACTCTCTCCACACACACACTCACACGCCAACGCTTGATGTCCAAGGACACTCTAATTAACATGCTGGCATCACCCCACTGATGACACACACAAGCGCACACACGTCTACAGTGTACGCTGGGGACCCTGAGAGATTCAAAGTCTTATCTCAGTTGACATGTGTTTCATCTTTTGTGTCTGTTATTGGAAAGGCCCAGTATGAGTTTGCCCCAATCTCAAGGAGTCTTCGCAATGTTGGCCTTGAAATTATTCCAGTATTGTTTGGTGACGTTTCTTGCTCTTCCCTTAAGTCTGGACGTGCGGCTACGTCCTCTCGTCTTGATGTTCAGATCTGAAAGATGGTCTATGGTAAAGTGGCTTGCTCTTGTTTACTTAAGTGGTTCTTCAGATTTCTTATCACATCAGATCGGCCGAGCAGTAATCCAGTTCTTGTTGTTGCCTTGCCAGCCAGTGTGTCTGCTCTCTTGTTTCCTTTAACTCCAGCATGTCCAGGCAGTAGTATCCCATATGAGTCTCTCCAATGGAAGGCTGCGCATTAGTTCATCCCAAGCAGGGCTTCCCATTCCACTTTTCACTTTCTGAAGTAGGTTCATGGAGTCAGTCAGTATTATGGCTTGTTGAGTTTGAAATGGGCTTATGGATGTAAGCCAGTGGAACGCTTGTGTCACTGCTTCTACCTCCATGTTTAGACTTGAGTTGTTGTTAAACTGTGGGCACCATTGTCTTCCTGAATAGTTCGGCCATTTTGCTTCACTGTGTATCCCCAGCCTGACTTACCTTTGGTGACAGAACCGTCAGTGTATATTAAAATCATCTTTTGTGCAAAGGTCTTCTACCAGCATCTGAATTTCTGCGTTGTTTTTTGCCTTCTGCCATTCTCGACAATGTCCTACAAATTCTGGAGCGATGGCAATTTGGTAGAGGGTGCTTCAAAGTGGTCTGGATATTTCTCCCATTTCTTGGTTTGTTTGACTTCTGCTAACTGGCACACAAGCTATATACTGTCTTCTGCCTGTCCCATCCATGATTTTCCCGTCCTAGCCGAGAGCCTTTTGTTTCCTTGACCGCTGCATGAAGTGGGTTTTGGGGATTTTCAAGAGCTCTGAAATATGCCTTCACCTGTTCCAGCTTGTGTCTTGTCTGCATCGAAGGAAGGTCGAGCAGGTATCGCATAGTTTGAACTGGTGTGTCCTTTGTTCCCAGGTTCTCATTGCCTAATTTTGAATTCTTTCTAATTTGAGAAGGTTGCCGTTGGACAATGTTGTAAGCCCTAATCCATAGTCTGTCACACTGAATACAAGTGCGTGATACAGTCGGTAGAGATGGCGCTGTTCAATGCCTTTAGCTGCCATTGCTTTCATGGTAGATAAGCCTTTTTGCATTTAAGAACACTATATCTCACATGCTTTCTAAAGGCTAGCATTCTGTCAAAGCCTACACACAAACAGCGTAGGTTGTTGGTTGATTCAACTGGTATTCCATTGAAGGAAACTGGTGAGGGTACTTGTCCTGATGTCTTGTTGTTGAGAGTGCAGGCTAATGTCTGGGCTTTTGCAGGGTTGATGGACGATCCAGTTTCTTGACACCGCTAAGCAATATTGTTCAACTGTTGCTGAACTGCTTTCGTTCTTTCTTCAACATTCTTTGATGTTTTGTAGATCAGGCCGTCATCTGCAAATGTCATTACTCGAGCAATTCCGTTTCTGTTGAGCTCTGCAAGGCCTTTAGTGTAAACATTGTACAAAACAGGGAAAGAGGATAACCTCGAGGTAATCCCATAGAAAGTTTATGAGGCTCAGAAGTCCAATCTCCAAACCGTAGGATGACGGTTCGCTCTCGAAGTGCCGCTGCTATCCATCGTGTAGGTGTCTTACTGACTCCATAGTCAAGGAATAGTTCTATGAGAAGCGAGAACTGGACTTTGTTGCATGTATCTTCCAGACCTATTGCAACAGTTAGTTTTTTCTTCCTTTCTTTGGAATCCTTTGTACACTTTTTAGGCAAAAGCGGCCGCATTTTCCCCATGTACTTTTACTTGTTCTGTAGCCTCCTTGATTTGATGGGAGGATTTGTCGA